>JAANSO010000370.1:0-38211 GCA_036507315.1 Lepidocyrtus fimetarius
GTCTTTGATAGAAGGAAGGCGGGGCAAAATACAATCAAAACGACTGTTACCATTGACGCCATGAAATTTAACAGAGTTAAGAATTTGCATTTGTGACCATGTCCTTAATTAGTCATACAAGTAATATGTTTAAGCATACACAGCTTATTTCGATTTTAACTTTTATAAATCGCTACAAAACTAGATTCTTTTGTCTATTTATGTTTAGGTAGATTATTTGCATAAATTTGTACTCAATTATTTTAACTCTTACAAAAAATATTTTATTATTAAGCATTATTAACGAAAAGTTTTAACGTGTGCACGATATAAATGAAACGAACATCGAAATAGTGTTTTTAATATGGAGGATATTTAATATTTCTTGCAAAAAAATCTTTCAGTAACAATGTAAAGTAATCTTTCTCCAGATGTCAATACTGACAGGTCTACTAAATTCCAATTAAATTTCTGTACTAGCTAGCACAATTTTAAAGAAGAGAGGTAGAATTAGTCATCATCTCTCAAGTCAGTAAAGCATAGTTTTAGTTTTGTTTAAGTTGTGTAATAATGGCGTGAGCAAGAACAAAGATGAGAAAATGTTGTAAGAAGAGGTACGCAAGCCAATACGTATAATATTTCTATTGCTTTAAAACAAGCCAGCAACCTGTGAAAGTGAAGAAAGCTAGGAGTTCCTGATATTGTTGGCACATGAGATTAAACTCATTTAAAAGTTAACAATGAAATACACAATATTACTTATAATTGGCTGTTTGTTACAAAATTAGTTTATGATGTTATCATAAGTATATCGAATTGTTCAAAATGCAAAATGTTTAAAACGTATTCAATTTTATTGTACTAATTTATGCAATAAACTGATAATTTCTTGGCCAAACTTGAAAAAATTCCGTGTGTTTTTGTAAGACATTTGCAATAATTATTTGTATTTTAAAAAACAATCTGTTAGTATTTAAATTTTTTGCATAGATAAACGAAGCCTAGCGCATGCATGACGAAGACACACAACGCACAGAGCAATGGTGCACAATACAATTTGGGAGATTTATGTAGTGAGATGATGGAGAAAAAAGCTGTTGAATAAAAATAGAATACAACAATGTAAGCATCTGACTTGCAATGTGATGAAAGAGATCAGAATTTTAAATTGATTGAGGAATATGTGTAATTGATGTATTACTACGTTAGCAAGTGGAACTAGTGATGGCTCAAATCATCATCATCCCCACCATCACCTTAGTAATCAACTTCCGTCACCTCCCCTTCCACCTGGATCGCATTCTTTAGGAGGATACGCTAACAGTAGTGCTGGTCCCCAATCACCCTCCCAAGCTACGCAGGCCACTACTGCACATTTTGGAGAAGAGACGCGTTAAAAGCTAAAAACAGAACTAGAGTTTTGGCTGTGGCCAAGTTGATATAAATTAAAATAAATGCTGGTCCTACTACGCATTAGTTTAGCAGCATTAATTCACGAAACGCACGACAGCTCTGGATGAGTTTAGGACACTTCGTGTCCTAAACTTATCCAGTGCTGTCGCAACGTCACCGTGTACACGTACCGATTGCGACAAGTTGTTAATAAACCGTTTCTAACCTATTTGCATATGAATCTTGTACACAGACTGTTATTTATCAAACCTAACCTTTTATTTTTCATGTCCTAACCACAAGAAAATGAGAAAACTGTGGAAAAAATGATGATGACATCTGACGCTGCGACAGTTTTGTGTAGAATCAATGGCAATGGTCTTTTCAAAATAGACATCTCATCAACATTCCTAATTAGGTCGTCATGGAAAGAGAAAAGTGTAGACGGGAAACCAAGCGCACAGTGCAAGCTCGCACAAGGCAAAATAATTGTAAAGGAAAAGGTGCGAGACAAAATTGGGCACGCACACAAGAAAGTTGCACTTGACAATTTAGTTGTGAAAGCACGGGATACGTATAAGAAAAGGGAGTTACGCACACAGCAAAGCTGCAGGAGACAATTCAGCTGGGGAGAGAATGGAAGTGTGTGAGTAAGGGGGATACGTACAGAAGAAAGCTGCACTTGACAATTTAGTTGTAAAACACTAGCGTAAAACAAGAAGACAAACCAGCTGTTTGAATGTGGTAAATTAATTTGATTTAATATAAGAAAACTTTAAAAATGACACAATTAAAAATTGATATTCGTCATACTAATTGTTCACCTTTAAATGGAGTAATATAAGCTGTGGCATAAAAAATTTATGGAAAGGAAAGTACGCACAGAGGAACGTTGCACGTGACAATTTTGTAAGTATGTAGTGAGGTTGTGGGGGATCGTGGAGGATACTTGATTTGTAATGTTTTAAACCAAGTTGGAAACATCAGGGCCTAATCTGAGGGGGTCTACGGGGGTGAAGTGCACCGGGGTCCAAGGGCCCTCTAGCTCAAGAGGGGTGAGATGTTTCCGAAACATGTGAGTCCCTGACATTGTTGGTACGTGAGATAAAACTCATATTGCATATTATTGGCTGTTTGTTACAAATCTAGTTGAATTATGATGTAATGATGAAATTCATGTAATAAATTGATATTTTTTGGCCAAAATTGGAGAAAAAATTCCATGTGTTTTTGCAATAATACTTTAATACACAAAATCGAATGCATCATTTTATTATTCACACAACTTGCACAATTAATTGATAACAGTTTCCAAAGATTACTATAAATTTATTTTAGTAATTTTAAATACGCCTTAAATTTCTCTGTTAATATCAACTATACTACCTATCGTTTTCTACAACGGAACCTATGGGTTTCTTTTAAATAGATTTAAATGCCTACTGAATGTATTAATGTTGATGTATTCCCATTCTTTTCCATAACTTGTAAATATACATTACACAATTTCTTAATCGAGGCTGCATCAATAATGACTTAAATTTTTATATCTATTTATCCTACACGATATTCCGTATTTTAATCGAGTGCATGAAAGTTTTCTAAAGATCATTTAATTAAATACCTTATACATCGTTTGCTTCATTTGCGACAATTTAACCCAACAATTGTACAATTGATTTAATTTTTATCGTACTTTAATTTCATATGTAATCCAAAAATGTAATCCAATAAACGAAATTTAAAACTGTAAAAGTGAGTGGGAATGCAACGCGAGAAAACCTGTCTACAGCTAAAGCCCTTCTTCTCCTTTCAGCTTTCAACGCATTTGCAGCACATTGTGCAGGAGTGGCCTGCGGAGCTGGTGAAGGTGAAGGGGGACCAGCAGCACTGCTAGCGGATCCTCCTAAAGAACGCGATCCAGGTGGAGGAGGAGGTGGCGGAAGTTGATTACTAAGGTGATGGTGGGGATGATGATGAGTTGAGGTACCGCTAGTTCCACTAGCTAACGTAGTCATTGGGACTGCTATAACTCTATGATGCTCCTAAAAATTCCAAAAATTTGATACAATTTACAACAGAACAGAATGATAAATGAGGTTAACATACAGATGTTACGGAAGAGCTTCGTAAACTCATTCTCGAAGCAAACTGAAAAAACTTGTCCTTCGTCGTCCGAGCATCTACTATTGAAGGAGCTCGATTGCGAGGTTCCTGGGAGTCACCCAGAACAATGTTAACCAAGCAATATTCCATTAGCGCCATGAACACAAAGCTGGACAGAAAGATAGGAGAGAGAAAACGGATAATGAAGCATAAAAGAAATTTTGTGTAAACGTCAAAAGTAAGAGAAATATTGTGAATCAAAATATGTTTAATCAAATTTTTCGGAAGAAAAGAACAAAACCTCCCGTACAGGGTGCAAGCCGACATGAATAAGTCAACGGCTTTAAGGTACGAAACTGGTGGCAAGGAAGCTTGAGACTTTGCATGCTGTGTAGACAGTGTAAGTAATGATGTTACGCCAAGCGTGACGCGAGCTGGAGCAGCTTCAGGCTGAATCCAAAATGATACCCACTGGAAAGAAACAAAAACCGGTCACACGTATAGGCAGGGAGAAAAGAGACAAAATATCACTAGCTAATATATTCCCTCCCATCAGCTCATAGTCCTCAATCAAACACCCGTATCCAACCTTAAGTACCTATATGTGTATATTAGTTTTGCTAGGAAGGAACTACAACTCCCTGCGTTATTCTTTAAACTAAACTACTTATCTTACCGACATTATGACGATAAGACACGTTGGAATATACGTGTGAAATAGGTAATATCCCAAACGACGCTTCAGGACGAACACTACCTCGAGACATGTAAAGTTGCCTGGAAAGAAGGAAAATAATAATAATCCCACAATACTTTATATAAATTTGTCATGAGAATACTAATTTATTAGTGTAACGTGACCATTCAACTATGCACTATGTTCTGAATAAAAATTAATAGGGGAATTTATTAAGGGGTCTCTGAACAACAGGAAGGTTTATAACTTTGCTTAATGTTATATAATATCGAGTAAAAAGAAAGTAATGCGCTGTACAATGTGATACAAAACCTTAGACTAATAGCGCGTAATGATAAGGAAATGCAAACAACGAAAATACTTCAAAGATTTTGTGCTGAGCTCATCGAAATTTTTTCCTTTTGCACATCATTCCACTTTCTCTAAACAATGGAAACGCTCATAGATAGGCAAAAAGCAACATTAATGTTTACCACACAGCAGTGGAATGTTATATGAGATGACTTGATTTGATAAATACCGCATATAGTGCTTGCTATTAGTACTATTACTCCTTATTTTCCTCCCGGTAAATTCTCTTTCTATTTTTGATATTATTAACAAGCTTGTAAAACTCATGTATGGGAATTAATAAGGTTGATATTATAAACGATTTTTATAAAAAGTCCCCTTCTTTGTTTTCCTCTCCCCCTTAAATCCTCTCCCCTTCATTTTACTATGGAAGTTTAATATTCTTATTACCCGTTGAATAGACCTGAGTGCAATCATCCGTTTTGTTGCGAACGAGTTGAAGTTGGGGGAGCTCAATGGAGTCGACAACCAAAGGGACTTCCTCATCCCACTCGAACACCAAGTCCTCTGTCGTGTGAGACACTGGTTTTTAGGATGAACAGCGAGAAGGAGTAAGTATTGGTCGTGTAGTCGTCATCATGTCACAAAAAGAAGCCAAAAAAAGAGATGATGAGTCGCGGGAAAAAGTAGAAGAATATAAATCAATCAATACATAATGTAAGGTATTATATATGGTGTTGTTTGTGAGGTGAAAGCCAGTAAAACTTTTGTGTACTGCTGACTTTGCATATATTAACAGCTTTTTATACAAAAAAGACACTCCTTTTCCCTTCCTTCCCCTGATTTTTTATTTATTTTTTGCAGAGTTGTAATTCAATGTGGTTGTTAACATGCCATTATTATGACTCTCTCTTTATGTATTGTGGTGACGACGACGTGGTAGCGAGGTGATGTGGTTTGACAAGGGAGCCTTTTGAAAATAATTTACTAACATTTTGTGGGCTACGTTTGCTACATTTATGTTGGCTCTGCTTTCTCTCCATATATTTGCAAGTCGTGAGGGGATGGTGGTTTTTTGCTTACTGTTAGTGATGAACTGACTTCCTCCCTCCATGGTACCAACAATCATGGTTATTATGATGATATAACAAGTGTGAGCTAAAACTCTCACGTGGTGTAGGTACCTTGTGTATACGACTATTGTCAGATGTATGGAATGAATCATGTCAAAATTTACGGTTTACCTTTCCTCTAAAAAGTTTTAATCCAGTTTAACTTGTCATAAAATACGTTGAAAGCCATGCACATAGGTAGTGTTATCTTTTTAACATTTTTTGGATATTTAGTTTTAGTAGAATAGCATTGAAAAAGGGATGTAAAAACTTACAGCTTTCCATCTGCAACTTGCACTCTTGGGTATCATGCGGATACAAAGCAAAGTTCATGGCACAGGAGAGTGTCAGCGTCAACCTAAAAAATTTTATAAGGTATTAGCACTCCGCTGCTGTGTATTATTTTAACACCATTTCGCTTTATGACTTCCGTTGTTAACCAAGGAAATGGAATCATTATAATCTTTGGCAATAGCGTTGAAAAGTACTCTAACATTAACTATCATCATAATGATAATATAAGTACACTATGACAGTTTATATTTCTTTTAGAAACCAGATTTTTTAAAACTTACTTGACCATGTATAAAATGTGCTTGTCCTTATACAGCCAAAGATAGTGGTTAGGAACAGTCATAGTTTGGAAAGTTACTTGTTTCGCGTTCTTGAAAAAGGAGTCTGGTCTCCACATTTCCTGGAGCCAACCCACCTCAAGCAATCTGCATAAGTGGAGATGAAAGATTTTTTCTTAAGTACATTTCAAAAGGTATTTATGCGTTCAAAAGTTTGGAGTTGAAGAGGGAACATGCATATATGTATATATATGCTGATTTTTACATAAAGTGAATATTATCTTATTTCTTACATTCGCCAAAAAAAGATTTCATGCATGATGATGGTGATGAGATAATAAAAATTGGTTATGAATGGTGATGATGATGGTAGATGTAAACTCAAAGTTGAGCCACTTATGGTTTTCTATCAAAAGCCTCATCCTCCAGATAAATACTACTACAACAAAATCGAACTTTTGAGTATTTCTTTTTTAAAAATTGAAGCTCTCAAAGACAAATAGCTTCTTAGCATAGTAAGAAAAAAAGCTTTTGTAAAACTGTTGTCAGCTAGTTGAGCAATCATGGGGAAATGGGTTTTAGCAATAATAGCAACATGAAATAACTTAAACTTCCAGTTTTTGGACACCACAAACAACTTTCTTTCCGCATAAATACAAATATGAAAAAGAGAAATTGGATTTTTGATGATTGTTGATGACGCCGCATATATATGCATGCCACCTACTTATATTTAAGTACTTTCTTATTCACTTACTCATTTCTTTTCTCACTAACCCTTTGGCCTTTTTCCTTTGGTGAAAGTGGTTTGTTAAACGAAAAGTGGTAAAGCTGGTAGTGGTAGTGACATGACAGTAGGTGGTCCTTTTATTACTTTATTTTAAATATTTATTATATTGCTGAAAACGGGAAGACAAGAGAATAATGTCATCCATTTAGCTTTCCACACATTTTTCATTTTTTATCTACGAATCGTGCAAACAGGTCATTTTAGAATACTGTGTGCCAAATATTTTTTTCTTTTATGTTTAGATTAATATCATCCATCACGTATTTGTCACATGCAGACGTCCCTGACAAGTAAAATACCTTAAATTTCATATTAATAATCCCAAACGTATAAACGTTCCTTACAAACTGTCTGCTTGGTAAAAAAAATAAATATGTTAATGTCAGGCCAGTTAAACATTTTCTACCTTGATTTGCTCATCAACTGATTTATGCGCATAAATCTTGATTAAGTCTGTGCCGAAGAAAAGTAAAAAAAATGAATAAAAAGCAAAATATAGCTTATCCAGGCATGAAAATTTGGTTTAAATATAAATTTTTTATTAGTGAAAATAACTTGTTTTGGCATAAAATTCATGCTCCCTTAATCATTCCATTTGAAGGAAAGAAGAGGATATAGTAAGTCTTTCTGTTTGCTAATAATAAATATTTTATGCGTCGTTGTTGTATCAAACTTGTTTCATGCAACAACACATATGATGTGCTTGTAAAACAAGGATGAAGAGAAAGAAAGAAAGAAGGGGAGACAAGGAACGTCATTCTCCTTCTTTTCATCCCTTTAGCCTACTTCTTTCAAAAACGCTGTTGTCTATTTCCAAAAATCACTGATGCCTAAAATCTCAAGTTGAGTTCTGTACATAGGTAGTAGAGGCACACATTTTACAGCTAAAAATGCTTTAAGCTCTTTTTTACAAAGATTTTTTATTGTGTCTGCAAGCAGTGTTTATTCCGACCTCTTAGCATTTTTTACTGTTTTGTACATACTATAATGATTAAACTCTAACTTGTGTTTGTTCGACGGGAGAGGTTTTTTCAGATACTGACAGGAGGACTAGTAAAACAACAAAACTTTACCTTTGCCACAAAAACCCAGTAGACAACTGACTTTGTAGCAAAACGACAAGCTAAGCTCGGTTTATTCATTTCTTCATTTTCATCTTCTTCAGCCTTGCTTTCTTTGTACTTGGGTTTCCGTTCTTATCCAGTTTTTACTGCCATTGTGACCGAGAATGAAGAAGGAGAAAGAGATGTAAGGAGAAAAAAACAGATTTTGCCAAACAACCCGGACTATATATACAGCAACAACAACACACGAAAACAGTTTCTTTCCTCATGTTCACCATTATTTATTTTGTTCCATTGCATTCCAAGGCAATTATGTAATCGAGAGAAGTGTCTCCCTTTTCAACACTGGAGCTGTCAGGATATTCCACTATAATACGGGAACATGAATAGAGTGTCACCCAGCATTATTCCCGTTTCACTCTCTTTCTTCCTGCTGTTTTCCCTTTCCTTAAAAAAGTGTTTTCATTTGGGAAAAGTATAGACTTGTCTGCGCTGAGTGAAAGGGAACGAGAGGAAGTAAAAAGGAAATGGGGCATTTTGTGACAAAAAGTGTACTCTTTCACTCAAACACACACAATGATAATTATCATGTATCATGTAGACAGTTGAAAGAAGACTTTTTTGTAATCCTATTCTAAAAATACACATTTTGACAAACCAACTGATTACAAAATGTGAGAGCGAAAAAAACGTTTGAAATTTATTTCAATTGGCTTCCTTTTCCTGAAATTGTTGTTTCTTATTTTTCTCATTCTAATTTTATGCATTCCCTTAAGAAATAGTTTGGTGGTGGTTGACCGAAGGGACATGAAATAAGTGACAAAATGGGGATGAGTTTTCTCATTTTTTGCAACCTTTGTGTCATATACTTTTCCTCCTTTCACTTATACTCAGGAAGTTTTCCATGAATATTTTAAAATATGTCATGAAATGTTTCCTCAGAGGGGTTTTCCATGATGATATTCCTTCAACAAACATCTCCAATGGAATTTGAAATACTCTATATGAAGTATCCTTAAGAATGAAGTGCACTGCTGGTTTTGACTAAGACTTCCAGCGTATGAAAAGATGTTTCATTTTGAGAATTTTTCCTCCAAGGGAAAGAAATGGAATCGAAACTTTTCCATCTACATAGGAAAATTGCTCAAGTTACACTTAACGTGATGATTGCCAATAAGATAAGATTATCCAAATTAGTTTTTTTCATCATGTCATTCTGAGAATCTCAATTAGTAAGCTGGATAACTTAATCGAATATGGAATTTGAGAAATTGTTTGTGCAAGTTTAGATTGAGGATTTAAATAAAGTAATTAAAAAAACCAGGCAATCGCCTTTATTATTGTTAGGATTTGTACTAAACCAAAACCTAGTTTGTGTAAAGATTTACGTAATTTTGTCATATTTGTAAACCTCTTTAATTAATTAGCTGTTAATATCAACTCATCTGTACTTTTGATAGTTTTGAATTACCCCTGGAAGCAGGGAACACTAATTAAGTATTTCTGTAGCATTTTTAAAACTCAACAAGCCTAACAAAAACTTTAAAATTATCATATATGACTATATATTCAAACATTTTTGGGAGATTCCCATCTCCACACAAACGTCTTCAAGCATGAAATTAAAATAATTTTTATCAGGTTACAAGAATAAACCACGGACGAACTTCAGGTTACAATTTTTAAAATTATGGTACGGTTGGGTTGCTTGTACTTCAGACTTCAACTTAAGTAGAATATTATAGCCAGTCTCGTCATCATCGTCATATCCCATCACATGAATAAACGCTTTAGGGAAAGCAGACCGTTATTTTTACTACTTCTTTATCTATGACATAAAAGCATTAAAACAATAAATAGGGAATTTGAGAGTGAGCCCATCAGCATCTACTCATTCTCTATATATGATCAGCATGATCAGGTTTTTTTAACTCAGGAGGGAAACAGCATGGAGTTTTTATATTCATCCTCATCCGATTACATATGATCCAGCTTGTCGAGCTTGTTTCCTGCAACATCCACTTCCTCTTTTCAATCCTTTCTTCCTTACTCACAGTCACCAGAAAAAAACCACCATCTAATTTACAATTACGACCAACACCGTGATAAAAATACACATGACTTTTAATATTCTTAGCCTAAGTACCCGTTATAGTTTCTGTTTTTCGATTTTTCGCATTCCTTGCTTGTCTACCCTTTTAAACACTTTTTGCTGGAGGAGTGGAACATAAACTTTATTTACGGAAAAGGAGGATGTTTCTAAAAAAGCAGAAGAATGGAAGGCGTATATGAAGTGGCACATAATCATTATTGGCCTAAAAAATAGTATAGTTAAAGCTGTTCAGCTTATAGAAAGGCCGTTTTATTTTCGACTTTGTTGCTGTCTCTTTCTTTTTTTGCTGATTATAAAAATACATAATACTCGCTCCCTTTTCAATGTTTCCCATAAAAACAAACTTTCTGGGGGAATTGTATCTATCTTCTAATGAGATTTCTTCATTCTTTCCCGGTCCCAGTGGAGCACACTGGAGCAGGAATAGACTGACAAAGAAACATTGACTAGGCCGTACACAGTTCAAAAACTAGTTGCAAGAACAAATCTTTAAAATAGAATAAGTAAACTTTTAAATGTAAAATTGGGTAACTGTCTCCATTTCCCATCCCTTTTGAGTCCTCCTACACCAAAAATTGTTAAAAGTTTGAGAAAATAAATAGGAAGATAGTACAGTTAAGTAATTAATAAGTCATTATGAGAAAATGAATTTTGCACTAGTCTAGTCTGCAACTTTACTTTTATTATTTTGCTTGTGACTCACTTTCTTATTTTCGCATGTACATGGATATATGTGTACAGTCTTTCACTCCATGAAACTATTAACAAGGTAAGTTTATAAAAAATAAAAGATGAAGAGGGAGGAGAGGAAAAGCTCTTGTGCACAATTGCAATTCATTCAACGATCCTTTTCCTAATTTCTGATAAATCTTCTGAGAGAAAACATTAGAAAAAAATCCCACACATGCAACTCGTCGTTGTCGTATCGCTACCATTATGAAGACATTTAAGTTAAAGGGTGGGTGAAATTGAGTGGAAATGATATGGAGAAAATAAAATAGGAAAAGTTTGTTGCTATTGCGAAAATTCTTGCTTTTCGCAAGTGTTACGTTCCCTTCCTATGATATTTATCTTCTATGTTTCTCATGCACTCTTTGCTTGCCCGTTTCTATATAAAACTACTTAAAGAAAAAAAGATACCTGTACTCTGTGGTCATATTTTCCGGAAGTCTTAATCTATGGTCCTTCCATTTTTGAGCAAAGAAAATATCCGCTGCGTAAGTCTTCTCCAAAGAAACAGGAAATAATTAAAAAACAGAAGTTTTGCTTGAAAGATGAAAGTTTTTCGGTTTTACTCACATCAGCAACCATGTTTTATTTACTGAATTAAATACTTTCTTAACCAATCTCCTCTATTTTTTGATAAAACAAGTGTCTTGCTTCTCCTTACCATAGAATACTCATTGATGGAGTCCAAACCCATGACAGTCACATGGAAACTAACTTTTGTCGGATATCCCTCAAGCTTTGGAGGCTTCATTTTGTCATACATTTTTGGATCCGGTATGATGTCCTGGAAAGTTAAGGGCTTTGCTTCAGACGACTCTGTAATCTCCAACTCTTCCAAAAGCTTTGGACCAGGAGTTGTTGTCGGGAGGAGTGTGCAAAGCCTATTATTACGAAACAAGATATAAAGAAAAAAGCAATTAACACTAAATGAGTTCATCGTGTCAGATGCCACTTTTTTCTTGTATTTCATTTAGCGCCAAATGAGAATCAGTTGTAGAATACTATAGTAGATGATGCCAAGCTTGAACAAGTTGTATTTAGAATTGGAAAACTTGCTAAAAGTAATAAATTATAATTGAAAACGAAAGAAATAAAAGACTTTGAAGAAAAATTAATCAGAATTTGTGATAAAAAAGGTTTTATACTCAGATAACATGCAACAAAATGAATTATTTATTGTTTAGACGTTAGAAGGAAAATATAATAATGACGACCTTCCAGTAGTAGAAGGAAAACGTGTTTGCTAAAGGGGAGAGCTTGAATAACATCTCCATTCATTTAAAAAAACTATTGCGTAACGTTTCCATTGTAAAAGTATAAAATATTTCTGACGTACTTTCTTTACAGCTTTGTTTATTATAAGAAAATGAGTCGTGCTGTTCTCCTTTCAGACGTAGAAGGCATTTGTGTTGGTTCTTTGAACAGGTCAAAGTCATACTACCTTTACATCCAAACTATTTTCCCTTGAATTTGCTTTAGTGGCCCAGACTGGAGCAAAAGGAGTAACAAAAGCTGTATGTAAACTAGTATGAATATGAATGTGTGTCGCAGAACTATTTATCATTTATCATTTACCCACAAAATATGTGTAATTCATTTCACTCACTATTCTCCTCTCTGAAATTTGTGAGCAACCAAGGTCTATCTATTTCAATAGAAAAGGGAGTGTAAGCGAAAGTGGGTACGCTGGGAAACGGTTCTACCTAGAGTAAATATTATTTAAAATAAAGTTCTTCAATATTTCATCCACACCTTCTTTGTCTGATGTAATAAGCATTTCGCTATTGAAGGTGTACATTTTAATGTAAACATTGAATTTTTATGTAGCTTTCATATTTCAGACACGCTTCGCAGAATCCAGTTAAAAGGGAACAAAGTTGTTTACTGTAAAACTCCCGTTTCTTCTTAACAGAGACTAGAAATTGAATTAGAAGTCAACTCTAAAGGAAAACATTTACAAAGTAACTAATGCATAACATTTAAAAGGGTAACATCTTACTTTGATTAATTTAGTGTGCTTACTAATAATTTTACAACTTCCTTTCCCCTCCTCACATCCCACTAACTTAACAAAAGGAGTAAGCAAACAAATTTCTCCAATTTCTTTAACTTTTTGCCAATTTTTGGAATGTCTATCTCAACAGGAGCGGAACAAACTATTTCAGAAAATTAATTGAGTGACTCGCATCAGGAGCACGAAGCAAACAAACATAAATTGGGATACGCGTATGTATGAGGTTTGCAAAATCTCAAAAAACTGTACAAAGGAGTAGGTAGTAGACATAACATAAATGTTTATATGTATTACAAAAATGCATGCCTATAAACACTTACACCCTCACAAGTCATGCACGCTAAACTGTAAACGTGAGCACAATGATATAATCATCCATCAAGCCCAAGAAAGAATAACTTGCCATATTTCTAATGATAAAATATAATTTTCAAATTGATGAAACGTTTCAAGTGACACTCATCATCCTCATCAGCTTACTCATTTTTTCTTTCAGCATCATCACAACTTTCTTCCCAACCTGCTTTACTTTTTTACTTTATCAAAAAGACAAAAAGTACTTCAATTCACGATCTTCATTTTTCTTTTCCTCTCCATAAACTTTCATCTTACATTTTTGTTAGATATCTTCTCCATTTCACCAAAAGAATTTTTGCAAAAGAACTGACATCTTCATGCTTACTGATTTCATTCATTTCTTCAGCTATCATCTCCTCAACAAGCATTTTACTGATTTGCACTAATGCTTATAATGCGTGCTTTATCATCTGCTTAACTACTGTTGCCGCCGCTTAAAAAATCCCAGTAAAAATGTTACAGTTTCCTATTCATTGATGCAAAAAGATCTTCATTTGAGTTGAATGGATCATAGGGTTTAATGTTTAAAATAAAAAATTGTTGCAGCATTGTATCGAGAAAGATGCTTATTATTATGACAGCAGCAGGGCGGAGTAGAAGAAACAATAAATGGAAATTGAGAAAGATTTTTCTTTTGGAGTATGAAAGAAAAAAGAAAGAAAGGGATATAGGTACTCTAAAGACAAAAATTCATGAAACAGAATAAGATGGTTTTCTTTTAAACATTCCATAACATGAAACATGAAAGAAACAATAAAGTAAAAAATCTTTTTCATATTTTTTTAAAACTTCTTTCAACTTACTGAGCGGCGGATATGAGAAGAGACGGGTTGCAGGATATGAGAATGACAATCATGGCACGGAGAATGGGTGAAAGGTGGGTAAAAGCTGAATGGAGTCGAAATCGGTTGTGCTGCTGAGGAGGAGCAGAAATATTTCGATGAGACTCAAGAAACTTGGGCTGAAGGTGGTGATGCTGATTGTGATGATGGTGATGAAGATGTAGATTACTATCTGGAAAACCATCTCTATTCCCATGTCCCTCTTCTTTTCCTTCTCCTTCTATTCCCATTTTGTAGGAATGAAGTGAAAAGCGGATGTCTTGCTGTGTCATCTTCCTTTTTTCTCTAGTTGGTTTCTTTCACTTTGTCTTCTTTAAACGTTCTATACTATTACCGTTTTTCTACCTCCTACTCACTCCATTGTTTTTTTCAAGCTTTTGTGTTTACATAAGATTGTCGTCATAATCTTCAAGAGCATCATTTTTCCCTATGACATTTGTAGGTTAGATGTAGCTTTTAGTTTAATAAAATAGTCAAAAAGTTTTAAAAAATGAGAAACTGTTCACCTACAATCTCAGTAAAACTTTTTCTACTGATTGCTATGATTAGCTAAATATTTATGGTTTTTTTTCAAACTGCCTTATCTTAACATACTTCCTTTCAATCTATGCTTTTACTTCTAAACGCTAGAATATTATGAAAGCAAAGGTATAGTTTCAAGGAAATTGGTATTACTCACTCAAACTATGCGACAGATGCACAAGGGACGCTTTTGTTCTAATAATTAAGGATACAAATCGGACAAGGAAATGGGTTCATTTTCATACAAGGAATAGTTTAATGTGCCCTTGATGTCTGCTCCTTCTCCTCCTTGACTATTTTAATGTTACACCGTCAGCATTAACAAAAGGAGAGTCCGCAGGTAAGCAAGTCAGGTTTTGGGCTTGCTCAACGACTCAAGGGAACAATATGTAATGCTACAGTCCAAAAAAAACCTTTCTCTGAGAAAATATAGTAGTTACATGATAGGAGACACATGGCCCCATTACCTGATCTAATCTAACCAATCTTTCAACTGAAAACCCTTGAAGTGGAGTGAGGTCTCTGGAAATAATGGTGCACAACTGGTTCGATTTGCGTAATAAATTTAGAATCACTTTTTAACCTATTTATTACATTAATGTTTGGAAATCAACCAAAAAGTCAAAAGACAACAATTTCAATCCATAGACGTAAATATTTTACTAATGGGCACAACCGGAGATTCTCTCAAAATGCCCCATAAAGACCCCATACATCTATCTACCTCCTACTCATTCCTTCCATATAATTTGGCACAGTGTATTTGTTGTCAATAAAGCTTTACAACAATGGTAATGTTAACTCGGGGTAATAGCCTGCAAGAAAACTCCAAAGAATGCTGCTGGCTTCCGCCTGTACGCCTAGAATAAGATATTACGGTAATTGCACAACTTTCTCTACTTTTATTCGAGTACAATTTAGAATTGAAAAGTTTCTATGGTTGTTTTTCTTTTGCTCTACATAAAACCATGATCTTCGTCTTATTCTGCTGCAGCTACTCTGCTCGTTCATTTGTTCACAATTAACTTTTTCTTCTATAATTTATGATAGTAAACAGGATCCCACTTCACACCGCAATTCCCTTAATTGTCACTGAAACTGGTGGTTATGCTGGTGGCGTGCGTAGTCAAGCGTACGAGATTTTCTATTAAAGAAATATTGTAATATTTCAATTGAAGAAAGAGAAAGGATAAAGTCATAATCTGGAAAGGAATAACGGCAATCGTACAAACACATGAAAAGAGGAAGAAAAATGCTTTTGAAATGGAAATCTAAATCTGTTGCTACACTTTAGACGCGGCAGTGTTAACAGAAGAACTGCTACCCGAACAATGAGGATGCTGAGTGAAAGATCTTTCCTTAAAATACCTCGTTTGTAAATTCCCTATCTACTTTTTCACTTTCTCTTCTTGGCTCCCTTTTAACTTTTCTTCCCGTGTCTTTTCATACGTGCTCCTTTCAAAACAACCTAAAAGTAGTGGGGAAAGGTGTACAAGAAAGACAATGGAATTTGTGAGGGCTGAAGCAAGCCCGAAACTACACCAGACTTCTCTTCTTTAGCAAGTGGACAGCAAAAGGAATGAAAAAATGTGGAAATGAGGTACATATTTTACCATTATATATTGCATGTGGCTTGGACATTAATGCATTTTACCAGCGTCAAAGATAATAAGAAAAAGATGAAAAATGTAAAGATAATATGAAACCAATCACGGATCAGAAAGCATGGACTGCAAAGACTCCATTTGTCCCGAACTCTAAAAGTATGCCAACTTGCACACTGGTCCAGGAACTTTTCATTAACAAACTAAATTAGAAAGGCGGACTTGAAGGCTACCTGTTAAAGTGATGGATCGGAAAGTAGGTAGTCTGTGGCAGAAATTTAATTAATATTTAATATGCTCCGTTTGACGCTTCCACTCATTTTTACACTTAAATGAACTTTTTTCTGGGAGAAAATTGAAAAGAAATGAAGCATGTAAAGTGTAAACGTACTACATACATATTTAATGCTCTTTGTATGAAACTTGCAAAGGAAACTAATTGGCCACAGTTTCCAGCTTTCACCATATTTTTTGTCATTTAGTGGAGTCTGACACCTGCAGCTGGCAAAAATTCAAACTTTTCTTTTGACAAAGTGGATACTAGTAAAAAAAAGTCACCACGAAAGCCTTCACTAAAACACAGTACACATTTATCCTACGTGTTGATCTATAAATAGTATTTGATAAAGCAATAATTGCAAAATGCTAAATGACACGTTTAATGAACTGCCTTGAAACCAATTTATACCTTGTGTGTTTTTACATAAAGGAAAATTAAACACCTGACAACATACCCTAAAGCTTAATACATTTTTTCAGCCTAGTTTTTAAACAAAAGTTAACATACAAGCATGATTACATTGCCAATTTTTTCAAAGGGATGTTTTAACTATCATTAAATGTTCTAGCTCAGCGGATAAATTACTCATAAATCAGTGGAATGAGTAAAAGGATCCTATCAACTTGACTGGAAAATGATAGAAGTCCATCAAAGTAGATTGCACGTGAAACAATATGAGGTAATCGATTTTTTAGAAAGTGATCTACTAAAAGAAAAGCGACAGTGTCTTCTGAGAATGTGTTTTTATATTACATGTGTATATTTAAACGATAAATGTGTGGAGGGGCTTCAATAATCCACAAAAGTATTTTATCCATTGTCAAATAAATTCCTGTCACGATGACCGGTAATAAACGTTCTACATTACTTTGTGTGTGTAAAACAAAAAAAAACTCCTCAAAATTTATGGAGTGTGTGTAGCAAGATTACTTTAGAGAAGGTCCGACCTGTTCTGATAATTTCTTCTTTCTTCGACATTATATTTAAGGGCTCCCACATAGGGCTGTCGTTCACCCTCCTAAATCAGACCAAAGTGGAATGTCAAGGGAAATATGAGATATATGAAAAGAAGAGGATATTTAGTCATATGAATTGAGACTGGTGGAATAAAAAGTAAAATTTCCAGCTATTTTCTTCTTGCCACCACCCCATCTTTTCATGATCGCTTTTTTATTTTTTATAGTGGGAGCATTTACCCAAGCTAAATTGTAAGATTATTGGCATCAATGGAAAAAAGCTATTTTCGTTATTACTCTTTTTCCTCCAGTTTCCGCTACCAGCCCTGCATCAACATCATCACCCACTCACTCTCTACCACCACTAAAAGTACAATCCAAAGCTTTCTTTCATTCCCTTAATAATCTAGGCAAAAGAAATGGAAAAAAATTAAGCCATTCTTTTCCAGAAAAGTTTCACCATTCAACCATACAACACAAGCACGCTTTCCCTTTTTACAAGTAACATTTCATTCTGCATTTTTCTTCTTGTAACGGTTATGCACTTCCAACAGTTACTGTTGCGTTTATCATGATTTATTAGAAAAGAGAGGGTGTCCTACTCCCAATAAATATAGGAATCTACACGTAGCATATTTTCTTTGAAGAAAGCATAAAAATGAGCAGCACAACCAAAAGCCCACTTCTCTGGTCCAAACAAGTTCAACAAAACTAAAGTTAAAATTTTCTTTAAAACAAACACATAAATCATTACTAATGAATCATTACAACTAAGAATGGCGGAAAGTGTCAAAAGAAGTGTTTTTGTTGAACCTTAAATTAAAGTGGGATTTCTCAGATAATTCTCAATGGTAATATTTTAACTTAGAGAATAATTAATATTTACCCTTTACCACGTATACCTACACCAAAGCAGAAGGCACATTACCTAAAAACGTTAATTCTGTTTAACTGCGCTCTATAATGATATAGTAAAATAAAATATTATTAATGATGTTCCTTATCTCTTCTCTGCTTTCACTCTTTTCACTTTCTACCTCTCTTTGAACGAGAAAAGGATAAACACAGCCACAATCTCTCTTTCTTAATCGCTTCATTCAACTTGGAAGAGGAGCCACTATACCAATTCATGTTATTAATCATCTCATCTGCTACCTCTCTCTCTCGCTTTTTATGTTTCCCACTTGCTAAATCATCCACATTATCATCATTGTCCCCACCACCAGAACAGTCCAGAATCTCCAGAAAAAGAAAAGCAAGATAAAAAACGAAAAAAAGAAGTTGGAATAAAAGGAAAACCTGACAAGTTACAACTTTTCAAGTGTTAAAATTGGGTAAGAGAAGAGGAAGAGGAAGGAGAAGGAAGTGGAAAGTTAGCAGGAAGAAACAGGAGACGGTTATTATGTGTGAATGATGATGATGATGATGATGGTTGCTGAGGTTGGAAAAAATTCATTGAAGTACTCTTGAGAAAAATGCTTGTTGTCGACTTTGTCATCGGAGAGGTAGCGGAAATACATGTGCATACTTATTTTACTATTCAATACGTTATGACAAAATGTAAGAGCTATTACGACGTCATCTCATCATTATTATTATCAACATGGTCGTCATCAACGTACCCGTCATCTTTTCAAGTTTTTTGTTCATCCTCTTATTTATCCATTTTATCTCAATAGTATTGCACTACACATAAATTACAAAGTTCTTTCATACACTCCTCTGCCTTCCTATATCTATTTATATTGTTCTATTTTTGAATGCCAACTTTTGTGGTGATAAATATTCCATGCTGCATTACTTATCTTCATTGCACTGTGTGGCACATCTCATCGTGGTAGCTTTTTTATGTTCATTTCTTAAATTTCAACAAAAAATGAGAAATGTTGGGGCTATTATTGATAATGTTATGCAGACGTTGTAAATTCTCGTAATACTGACTTATCTGTCGGGAAAAAACTCATTTTTTAAAACTTCTTCATATTCAAAAAGATTAAAGATCATCAAAATGCTTTCTAAAATGTACGATCCCTCTTTTCCCATTCCGTTTGATTTGAATTTTTCAATCAATTGCAAGTCATCTAATAAAAACTCTGAAAAGTAACAAGAGTCTCTGATGCATGTTTGATAGAAAATAATAACTATTTGATTTGATACTCCTTTTCAATTGAAGTGGATTCAAAGCCGTTTTCTTGGAATAGTTTTTAGCTTTTTACAAATTTTAGAAACTTGTTTAATGCAAAGTTATTTACATATACTTCCGCATTTTCGGTTCAAGTAGAAATTGTAAAATAAAGAAGAGGGAAAAATCTTTTTCCCAATCCCAAGCACGTGGAAAATTCATGGCATAGAGAGGATTCTGGCATGTAAAATGTATGCATCAGAAATCCAGAAATTCCCAAGTGATCAGGCATACTTTATCTCATTCCCCAATCTTTCTTGCTTTCTGTTTACTGAACTGGGCTACATTACATCCACACACACGCCATCATCAGCAGCTTATTTTCCCTATTTACCTATTTTTCCATGATGATGGGAAGCTTATTTTGTTAAAAAATATGAGTTACGATCCAAGCTAAAAAGTAGTGAACTCCGCCAAAATGTATCTATAACTTTCCCTACCCTTTTGCGCATTTGAGACTCATTCTTTCTCACAACTTGACATTTCTGCAATTGTATGAAAAAGCTCAACAAGAAATAAAGTAATTTAACACCGGCACATATTTCTGTTTCCTCCTTTCCATCTCCCTTGTTACTTAGCATATCTTTCGCTTTAGAGGTTTTTGTTATATTGTGCATGCACTCCGCTCATAATAACATCCACTGATTGCATTATGGATAGGCAAAACACACCAATCTTTTCCCTAGACTCATCGCAACTGAAATAGATATTTGCTCCGTTGGAGGAAGAAAAGTCAACCAGAAAGAAGGAGGGAGAAAGACGTTTTTTTTCTAATATTACTTAAGAACTTGGCATAACTTTAGCGTTACGCTAGGCATCTTTCAACTCATTTTGCATTCCACAAAAAATTAATGGAATAAATATTATAATGTAATGTAATAATAATGCTATGGAAGATTCCTTTTTAAAACAAAGCTCTTTTAAAGTAAACCCTCGCAAGGGGAACATGTATAATGTAGTGAGCATAAACAAACAATGTATACTGGTCTAAAAACTACATTTGATTTCCACCCGGCATTATTCCTCCTTCTGAAACAGTCTTTTTAAAACTTCATTTCGTCGTATTCTTATCGCTACTCGCTCACATCAACAAATCCAAACTAATAGCATAAATTGTGCATATATTATCTTTTTACTTAACGCCGCATGGCTCACCTTCCCTTCTCT
Source organism: Lepidocyrtus fimetarius (assembly GCA_036507315.1). Classification (NCBI taxonomy): domain Eukaryota; kingdom Metazoa; phylum Arthropoda; class Collembola; order Entomobryomorpha; family Entomobryidae; genus Lepidocyrtus; species Lepidocyrtus fimetarius. The sequence goes on from JAANSO010000370.1 coordinate 20,770, forward strand.
TCAAAGTTGATAAGTAATAAAAAGGAGACTCATCTTGTACGCATTATATTTATTAAAAAGTTTCCTTTAGAGGAGTAGGAAGAGGAGGAGAAGAAGAAAAGAAGCTTTTCCTTTTTGATTACATTTGACTTGTAAAAAAGTATGGATTATTGGCAGAATGTATTTCCCATGGTGCGCTAGACCAGCCCAAGACAATAGATTTCCTTCTTTTACAGTAGAAAACTGCTAACAACAAATCCAATATTTGTAAAAAGTAAAATTGTACCCATGTCTCAATTCTCAATACATACAAGTTCTTTAATTGTACTTTGACATTGCCCTGTAATACGATGCAGCGGCTTCAGTTTCCTTTCTAGTGAAATGATATCTACATATTATGCATTATTCTCACGAGAGAAAGGTTAGGGTGACTACAATACGGTTGTTTTGTAATAGTAGTGGTGGGAACGAGGAAAGTTGTCGTCGTAATAGTACATGAATTGAAGGAAAAAGCAGAGGATCTGAAAGTTAACCAGCTATAACAATAACACAAATCTAATCCAATTCACTTCAATTTTTTCTTGTTTCCTTCCTTCCTTTCTTCTATTCCCTTATTTCCTCCTTTCGTCCCTGACATATTTTTACGAATAAGAGGAGGAGGAGTAGCAGGAAACTACGACGATGTTCCAAGTTTAAGTTTCTTCGAGTTAAAGGAGCACCACCGACAACAAACAAATATCCAATTTTTACTAATAAAACTGATATGTGTAATGATGGCATTTTCAGTGTCACTCACTGCCATATTTACAATAGCAGGTTGCTCCATTACTTCTCCATTTCTCTCACTGGACGAGGATCGCCCTGCCTGAGTTTTCAAGGTTTCACGCGACTCCTACAATTGCAACGACGACGTCCAACAGCCCCCATCACGAATCAGATTGATGATGATGATAATGATCACGATGAGAATAACGCCAGTATGTACATTTTCTTTTTAGTAAATTGCAAAGGACCCTGCTATGAGCAGCCAAGCTTGAGCAACCAAACTTGAGAAACAACAAGAGGCAAGGAGAGAAGAGGATAATAATAATATAAAAAAGAGGCTATTGTTTCCAAAAAACCAGATATATAAAAACGGATATCATTAAGAGAAAAGACGTTTTTATTATGCAAATAGTACCATGTGCCTGCCTGTGTGTATTATTATTACATGACAGTTTGCAGTTTTGCAAGTTGGAACAAACCTTAACGAAATGAAGGAGCAGCGTCAGGGCAGCAATAAAATGAAAGTAGTGAGGTAGTAGCTGGAGAAGCTAGCAAAATCACCATTGAATTCTTTGTGCGAGACGACACATGAGGAGCACATGTAAAAATATATAGCTGTTCAAATAACAATAATAATATTATTATTAAAATCGGCCTCTGTGGTGACTGGCGCTTCCTGTCCACTCCGATAGCGAGGCTTTCCTTGACTTTTATCACCCTTGCAGAAACCATCCCAAGAAGAAGAATAAAAGAAAGTAGAAGAAAAGAAGAAAATATGCAACGTTTTCTCCTAAAACTTTCAACATTCATTTTGTGCTTGTTTCTCATAAAAGAAAGACAATTTTTTTGCATGAGTCTGGAAGAAACTCTAGATGGGAAACGTAAATGTTTACATAGAAATTATTAAAAAATTGATCAAATATTTTACTATTTTACAACGTATACAAAATACCTAAAACTAAAACGTGCGCTTAGCCTTCGTAGTTGTAAACATATAGGGTAATAAATTATTATGAAGTCTGGACAGTCATGATGAAAACCTTTGTTGCTTCGTATCACTTTCAATGGTATCAATCAGGAAAGTCTCCAGCGAGTCGTTGTGTAAATGCAGTACTCTTTTTAAATGAAGAAAACCAAAAGCATTTTATTATAAAGTGAGAACATCCACAGGGAAATGCTCCATTCCGGCAGTGAAAAGGATCCTGTGCGAATCAAGTTGAAGCAGTATACAAAAAGTGATGGAAATCCTGGTTTAAAAGTTCAAAAGTTTGTCATGTCGGTGATTGAGGCTGCAAGTGGTTCATCCTGCCCCAATTCTCCAACTTTCTCTTCTCCTGGGACAAGACTTTCACAAAACAGTCAGGAGGTGATTGAGGAGGCCCTTGGTTCCCTAGCTAATCTCATCTTTTCATCGTCATCATCATCCTCACCGCCAGTTGCTGGTGGTGGAAAGAAATCCGTTTCACCAATTCCCCGAAGATCCCCTCTCAATCCGGCATTTCCAACTGGCAGCGCAGTAAAAACTTTTAAAAAGAGTGTTGCTGCACCAAATAGAAAGGAAACTCATCATCCTCGCCCCCGTCAAAATCCACTCTTGCGAAAGAAATCATCTTTAAAAGCCCTTACACCTGAAGACCTCGGCCGTGTTGGTAAATCACCGACTCCTTCTAATATTAACAATGACAGTCACTTTAGTGCCCACTCCAACAATAATAATAAACCCACTCAATCCTCTTCCCAGGACCATCTCTCATCATTTCATTTGAGAAAGCCAATTTCCAACTATCAAAAACACGAAGGCGAAATAAATTACCGTAATGATAGTAATGATGAAGAATCAAAAGGAAAGCAAACCCTCAGCGAAAACAGTAAAAGTCGTAACGAAAATTCATCAGAACGAGATGCAAAAAAGAATGAAACCATATACAATTCCACAACAGACGACGCCAGGAGCCCACAACAGCCGGATGAATCTTTTTCACGCAGAACCAACTGTCGCCAATGCCACGGACACGTTTGCATCCATCATTACCACCACCATTCTCACCACCATCATCATCATTACTACCAATCCGAAGATATTGAAAGCGATGAAGTGGACCAAGGGATACAAATGGGTAATCAAAACGAAGGAAATGTGATGACACAAAATGATGAAGTTGTGGATTTTGAAGGGAAAAAGAAACAAATTGAGAATGACCCATGCCGCAGTCATCATCATCAGGACATTTCCTTTTATAGAAAGTTTTCTGCAACGTCACCGTCTACGAGATCAAAGTCATCTTTTGGATGGAACACAATCACCACTTTTACTGGCCCGGATACAAAAGGAACAGAGTTGGTGAGTTTGTGGTCAAAATCAAAAAAGCAGAAAAGTAGATCAACTCCAATAAAACTGGATATGATCAGTGAGCCAATGTCATTGCCATCTTTGGCCCAAATGCATTATGAATTATCCAACATGTGTGGTGGTTGCTTCTACTGCTCCAGGAATGAACTGTCCTGTAACTGCTGTTGTGATGAATGTTGCTGTGCACGCCAAACCCGTCAGTTGGCTAAAAATAAAAGCTGCAGCAGAGCTAAAGTTTTGGGAACGGACTTTGAGAAAATAGCAACAGAAAAAGAAATTGAAAATGGGTCGGTGGAAGAGGGGCCTATAACGACCATTCATGCAACCACCACGCTAGCCACTACTTTGAGCACTTCCAACATTGCTAAATTATCCTGTGGAAAGGAAATTGAAAAGTTTTCCAGTGTTAGTCGTAGTCGATCATTTGATACTTTCTTTGTAGGAAATGAGTATGAGGATTTGAACGAGGACTATGATATTAAAATTGATGACGAGATTCTCAATGACCCTGATGCATTCATCGATGCTCATTTATTAGCCCATTTGGATATTTCTTCGGATAGTTGTAGTAGCAGTGAAGTAGATGAAGAAGCAAGAAAAAGTAATCTGGACACGAGGAAAGAAGAAAAGGAAAATCCAAAAGAAGCTTTGTACAAAGAGCAAAAGGGAAGTCATTATAAACAACGTCAATTCCAAGTTCATTCCACTTCAGATAAAAGGAAATCTTCTCATTGTCATGAAAGCGGCTACTGCGGTCATATTGAGGATTTGGGCCAGTCATTCAACGAAATAGCTTTGTCGGGGGATAATATCGATCAAGTATTATACAATTCAGATGAAGTTCCTGGCAACATTGCCGGTGATAATGATGATGAGGCTGAGGAGGACAGAGGGGAAAATGATGATGTAAGCAATGACAATAAAAATGGAGAAATTGCGAAACTTGATGAAACTCTCTTTGAAAAAGACAGTAGTAAGTCACAAACAACGAACATTGTCATTGTGAGGAAAGACCAAGCCACAGGGCCAACATCATCTTCAATGAGTGGAAGGCAGAAGAAAAAGAAAAGAAGTGGCCGAGAAAGTTCCATGAGAATTGCCAATGGAGAAATCCGCTCATCTCCAACCACAATGATGAGATCCGTGACCACAATACACACACGCTCACCTTCCCCTACAGGAAATCAACAATATCGGCACCATCACTACCACTCTAGTCAAAATCTAAGATTGGATTATCCGGAATTAGTAGAGTCGTCTCCCCAACGAAGGGGTGTTAGCAGTAGCACTGCTGCATTGATGACGGTTACAATGAACTCAATGTCACTTTATTTGGACGCTGTGCATGTGCAAATGAGTCAGGAATAGTAAAGCTACATATTGTTATAGTTCATGTATTCCTTCCCTTAGACTGTCTAACTAACCGTGTAAGGTGAACAACATGCTCATTATCTTGAATTTTGGAAAAAAATGTATAAATGGATAGGTAAATGTATAAACATAATAAACGTTTTAACCACAATAACACATCAATAATTGCAGTCAGTCGCTAATTAATCACGCTTTTTATTTTTCACATAAAGAATTCTCAACAAGCATAATATTTTTACAGTAATAATCATAACATGTTTCATCATTATCAACACAAATCAGAGCCATTCATACAACTTATCATTATTTATCTACTTTAATTGCAATAATAATAATTGTGGTGGATTCATGAAGTAATTAATAATATATATGCATTACATAATATGTCAAATATTGAATATTGTTAAATATTGTTTTAAAATTATGTATTGCACTAGAAACATTCATGCAATTTTTAGTTAATGTTCCGTGATTTTAAATATTGTAATAACTGCAATTCAAACTTTACGTTTTATTTGGCCATGTTTTGTGTACGCATTCATTCCGTTCCTTACTAAACACATCACTCATTCATATTCATACAGTAATTATGTGTGTATTATGCAAAGAAGAAAACCTGTTTTTAAATTAGATTCCAAATATTAATGATTAATTAAAGTAGAATTATTATAATACATAACCTACCATAGTAAAGACAATTTAATGGTAAAATTAAAACCTTAACAATATCATTAAATATAATAATATAATTATTAATATGAAGTACACTTTAGTTATGATTATATTTTTTATATTTTAAGTAATAAACAGTTTACAGGGGCGTGCCAGGTGCAGCCACATTGTTAGCAAACGAAGCAATGGATTCTCCTTTCTTCCCTAAAACTTTCACTGCATACTGGCCCACGTCGCTTCCGTTACAATTGGTAATCTCTAATTGAAATTTAGTTTTCCCCGTCGCTTTTACATGAACTTTAGTTGATTCTGCTAGCACTTTCCCGTCCTTTAGCCATTCCACTAAACGAAACATCAAGAGAAAGCGTTGACAAATGGGGCGATTCAGAAGGAAATCTCAAAAGTCGGTGTTTGAATACAAAAAGAAAACATTTTTTCCTTACCAGATTGTGGTACTTTCTCCACTTCACAACTGAAAGTGACCGATTCTCCCTCACGTACAGTGGCGGAGCGTGGGAATGTCTTGAATGCTGGGCTCTTTGATTCCTCATTTGGAACTGTATGAAGATGAGAAGAGATAAGTAAATACGAATTAGTAGAAATAAACAAGTCAAAGAATAGGTAATAAAGGGGAAAAGATAATCATCTTATTATTATTTTTCCTCTATTCTCCAATCTCACCATTTACTACAAGGGAGCTAGAGCTGAAGGCTTCTCCTGCATCGTTGAAAGCTTCACATGTGTATGTGCCAGCATCCTCTGGGAACACTTCAGCGATCACTAAAATTCTATTGTCTCCTTCTGCTTCATATTGGAAATCCTTGCTTGGTTTAATCTCCTTATCGTTATGAAGCCAAACTACGTCGAACTTTTCTGCACCTAAAACAAGGGTGATGTTTAATAAAATCCATGTTTTTGATCTTTTTTTACTTAAAAGCAAACTCATGAAAGTAGGACGCTTTAATAATTACCTTTAATGCGACATGAGAACGATACTTTCTCTCCATCCTTAACTGTTTGAGATGTTAAATGCTCTACAATAACGGGAGGCTTGTCACCGGACGCTTTTCCTTTACCTGTTGCACCTGAACCTTCCATTGCTGGAATTAACAGGAACAAAAACATTATTATTTCAATATTCTCATTTATTTTAACGAATTAAAGCCGATTTCTTTCTACTCACGTAAAACTTTGAGGACACATTGACTAGAAACTTTTCCCATGGAATTAACTGCCGTACAAACGTAGCTACCTTCATCCTCAGGGAAAACTTCAGGTATTGTTAGCACTGCCACTCTATTTCGATATTTCAGGGCAACTACGTCGGATGATGTAAGCGGTTCTCCACCTTTTGTCCAGCTTACTTGTGGCTCGGGATCTCCTTTAAACTCACATTTGATTTCTAACGCTTCTCCATCCTTAACTGAAAGGGTAGTTGGAAGGGGAGAAGTGATTTCAGGTGCTGACATTGGTTGATTTGATGGCACTGTTCCACACAAATTAGAATATCAATATTATAAAATAATATTTTTAACAATCCTGCATTTGTTTGCATACGGTTGCTTACATTCTAATTCCTTAGTTGAAGATCTAGACCTAGACGGGCTACCCGTTGCTGATAGTTTTTGGCCGTAGGGTTTCGCTGATGTTTTTGGTTTGCTATCTCCAATGCTATTGCTAATTCCTATTGTGGCTGCAGCCTAATTTTTAAAAAGTCCACATTTAATACAAAATAATAGCAGTTGAAATTAATACAAAACAAAAAAAAGCTTTCATTATTTACCTTTTGACTACCGTAGGTGGAGCCGGATGATGGTGCTGCTGCAGTTGTGGGTTTGGTAACAGTAGGAACCGATTTTGAGATTTCTTTAATACTCTGTGGCTCGGGCATGTATCTTCGATCTGAAAAGATTATCATTTCAGCTTTACAACTGGTGAATAAATATTTTTTACCAAAAACTCTCAAATAAACCATTTCTCCAAATCATCTAAATGACTAATAAATATTTCGTTTCTACACACTAGGTAATGGTCAAATCCTTAAACATTGAGTAGATTAAAACTTTACATCCATTTAAAGTAAATTGGAAGTAGACGGCCTAGTCAATTCAAACATTAGCTTCAAAATAACTGTGCAGGCAGGAGCCAAGTTATTCTGTTGTTTAAAAAATTTAAACAAAACTATGCTATATTGGAAATTCCTATCCTTTACCTTTTGATTTCTTCAATGTCTCTTAATGCCCCAACCTTGCTTTGGCTTGGTTAATTCGGTTTGAATATTAATGTTCTTCTTGTAAATCACCAAGATCAACCCATTTATAATTAATTAAAATACAAAATGTTGAAGGCAAAATTTTTCAAAACGTTTTTATAACACATAGTATTATAGATAAAATTTTGAAAGCTGAAGCTAAAAGTAGGGTAATTTTGAAGATACTTGAAAAGTCAAAGTCATAAATTCCAAAAAGAAAAAGTCTGTGTCGTCAAGTTTACCCCGATTCATACAAATAAATCATATACCTCCAAAAATCAGTGTTCCGAAGGATAGAATTCTCGTCTTGCCCACTTAACTTATTCCTTTACTAAAAATACATGTCCATGGTTTTTGGTCTGAGAAATCTGTTAAGTTATTTTTCAACAGCTACAAGCTTAACTGGCAAGTTCATATTTTTTGAAAGAAACATGCTCATTTCTATATTTTCCGTATATCAATAATATTACATCAAAAGAAGAGAAGAAATGAAGAACGAGAAGAAGAAAGTAAACGACACAAGAAGCGATATATAATTCAGATACGTACATATTATGTTTAAAACACAAAGAAAAATAGCAAAAAAGTACTAAAGTTTTTTTGTACAGAAAAGAGAGCGAGAGAAAGAAGTGCTCCCGGAATAAGTACTGTTTACAAATACTACACAGTAAGTTTTATATTTACAACAAATTAATTATTTTAAAAATTATTGCATAAATGAATACAAAACACATTATTTTGTTTCAGTTACCTCCAGAATACAGTAAGTTATGCGCTAGTTGTTTTTGGTCAGGAGTGGTGGAGTCCCCTGGTAAAAAATAAAACGAGAATAAAGAAAGCGATGACATTTATAACATTCTCCAAAAAAATTAATAACGTTCTTCTTTGAAAAGTAGTATCAAAATATCAGACTACATCCAACTACAGACTATCACAGTAGTATAAAATACATGTAGATATGTACAAGAAAAAATAGTGGTAACATCGGTGGTGGCATACTTAAAAAGAAGGTTGCATTGAAATATAGTATGTACATGTAAACAACGTATTTTGTTTTTCACTACTTAAATTTTAATTCGCATACAAAAATTTGCATCTTGCTGAGAAAGATAATTTACGGTTGATTAGGAATTATTTCGTCATACGGTTTATTGGCAACATGCTTTTCAAAATATAATTCAGCAAGCTTTAAATTTCATCGTTTCCGCATTATTGCATGGCTCCTCCTTTTGATTACAAAAATATTATTACAACAAAATGCTGTTGCTTTTTAGTATGTTGTGTAGATTTTTGGTAAAAAATGTTATTGTACAGATGTCAACAGATGCTCCTCTTTCATTTGTATCATGTTGTAAGGGTTAGTTCACTTTATTTGCTCCATGTGCATTAAGAACAAATAAACATTTTGCAAGTTTCGCAATTTAATGAAAAAGGAAACTTATTGAAACAAGCAAAGCATTATTGATAGAAAAATCATTCGCACAGTTGCTGAATAAGAGCACTAGAAAAAATCCAATGCTGTGGATGGATATCCTAAGCAAAATATTTATATTCAATAATATAATAATAAAAAATAATGCAAATGCAACACGCTCTACGCAAGGCTCTTTAAAATTTACAAAATTAACTTGCACAAAATATAATACAATGTAACACAAAAACAACAAGGGTTAGCAAGTTTAGCTTCTGTTTTAGAGAAACATGCATTATTGGCAATATTCTTTAATTACGTAATTTGTACGAAAAAAAGTCCTTTCGGAAAACGTAAACCTTTTATATTAAACTGCATTGCAGAAATTTGCTGGTAAGTTGATTAAACTTCAGTCCATGTATGACTTGCATCAATGAAACCTGGTTTTGGTAAAGTTTTCCAGCTCCACTTCCGCTTTGGCCAAGAATCCACTAGTAGCTTCCCACACGTTTTTCATCATTGTTTTTGTATGCAAACTTAAAGCTTAAAGAGCTTATTTATGTTTGTGCAGCAGTGAAAGCCAATTATGGTTGCAAGCAAAATATAAAAGAGGACAGAAAGCTAAAAAAGATACTGACTGGGAAAGACAATGATTCTGTATGAAACATTAGGAATATAAAATAATAGCTTTTAAAAAAAGTAAAAAATCAATTAATGCAGCAAAAATATGCATCACCAAACCACAAAAATATTTATGTGGTTACGGTTTTGCAATTTACGGTACTTTAGTATTTCACCTGAAGGAAAAGAAAAATTAATGCTAAGTAAAAAGACAAGAACAATAAATTATATAATCTTGGTTTTCATCATGCTTGACAAGAATTCAGTCGAAAGCTCGAAAGAAATAGTAAAATAGAGTGAAAAAGAAAATGCTACACAAAAATAATCGTCAAAACTGGGTCTTGTGTCTTTCAGTTTTAGGGTATATGTCAAGCAAAAGGATGTTGTCAAAATCTTACTTTGTCTATCGAGGAGCCTATCTTGAACTAGCATTGTGAGTGATCAAATACTAAAACTAGTCTGTGAATATCCTCATCCTGACAGTTAATGACAATAATGTAGAAAAAATCTTTGAATGTAATAATTTATTGATAAGTTTTTGCAAGGGCTGTAATAATTATCTTTATCCTACCTTATATATGTTCTGATTTATATAATATTTTATTTAACATTTAAGTATGTATATTTCTAGCTTACTGTGTTTGCTAATTAAGTATTTTTTGCATATTCAATTAAATTTTTACTTTAAAGATAAATATATGGCTGGACATTGAATGTATCCAATTATACATAACTGTGTAAGCTTAAAAGCATAAAGTAGGAATTGAAATTTAATAATTTTTGGGTTTGTCAAAAACACTCATCATCATCAGCAGCATCAGCAGAGGTAGCAGTAATAAAAGAAAGAATTTTAGTGCAAATTTGTTTTAAAGAAGATCGTAACGGCATTGCAAGGAAGACAGCGAACAGCAATCATTCATATGTACCTGAAGAGATGATAAGAGAATTTGAAGTTAGAACGAACGCTTGTCTGTACTTTACAGGATTTTTGTAGACTCGTTTCATTTTTCAAGTCAAATAGATGATTGTGCAAAATGTGTAATGTATAAATGCATGTCTGTAGCAGTGCTTTCACTTTGTCATAAATTGTGCTTTGAACTCATCTTTAAGAAGCAAAAAAGCGAAAATAGCAAATAAAAATCCAAAAAAACGTTTCCTTTTTCAGTTCTAAAGCAAAATCGTTTCGTAGAAAAATATGATGAAAAAGTTCTAAAGAAAATGAAACACTGGAAGTGCGTCAGTTCATTTGTCTTGATATGAAGTGCACTTTCAGTAAACTAAAAATAAAAAGTAATTGAAAAAAATCTTTCAAAAACGGTCTTGTTATTATGAAAAACGCTTTGGAAGAAAATCAATTCCATGTTAACTTATGCGATGGCATCATATTTATTTCGTTTTCAAAATCCCGCATACATTTTCTAAGCCGTCCGGTTATAGAAGGAAGTGGCAAGAAAATTCAAAACTTGTATTGCTGCAAAATTTTGTCGTTCCGGAAGTAATGATAGTGATCATAAACTTTACAATACGGTAAAACTTGTGTATATCTAATTGTCGCTATGCTTAATAAACTTAAATACTGGATGATGACAATACGGTATGGTAGGATGATTAAACTGGTTTATCACTATTTAAAGGTAAAAGAAAGTGTTCATGTGTAGATTGTTTGACGATAAGTTATGTAAATACTATATGAACGCGATTGGGTAAACAATTAATTATATATAATCCAGACAAATGATAAGAATAAAAAGAGAAAGCTGTAGATTTAAAATTAAATAATAATAATGGCAATAATAATTAAAGATAACAATACGCGGAGCATCGTTCACCTTCTACAATCACTACACAGGACGTTTCATCTGAGCCTAGTGAGTTTGTGGCCACACATCGGTACTTTCCAGAGTCTTCTGGTTTGCAGTCCAGGATTTCCATTGTTACTACACCGTCCGAATGAGTCATTGTGTATTCATTACGCCCAAGCTCTCTGCTTCCTTTGAACCATTTTACCTGAGAAAATGTCAAAGGATATAGGATGAAAGGATTAGACTTTTCTTATTACCCATCACAGACTGCAACTTTCACTCGATTTGGAATATATTCTACAACACAACCGCTGCAGCTAAAAGACTTTTAAGCTGAAAGAAAGAAACAAAGAGACATACGGATGGAGTTGGCTTGCCACTAAGACAGCACAATAGTTTACAAGAGGGATGATGTATCTGAACAACACGGGGTCGGAGGTGGAAGGTGAAGAAGGGTGCAGAGTCTCTCTCCTCCTGCCATTTCTGATATGATAAGGGTTGTCTTCGGCGAATGGGTGTAGCCTCAGGTTTGTACGTTGGAATCTCTCTGGGTTGAGGCTGTACGTTAAGGAAGACAATCTCTTCTCTGTAACCATAGTGATTCTCCGCACGGATGATATACTCTCCACGATCTTCAAGCTTGACTCTGTTTATTACAAAGGTGTAGTCTTCCCCTTGATACCTCTTCATGAACTTGACACTCTGTCTGAGCTCGGAGTTGTTATGGTACCAGGTGAGAGTGGGAGCGGCTATTGCTATTACGCGACAGGTGAATTTCGCGCTTTGTCCTTCGAATGAGAATGTACTTCTGCAGAATAGAACAAACAAAATATGATTTAGAAAACCATACGTGGATACTTTTAGGACATAATACTAGAGAACAAACAACTAATATCAAGTTTTGTTACCTGGGCTTGATCACAAATCTAGGTGCAGCCTGCCTTCTGTCGAAATAGGTATCGTGTATCCTATACTTCTCTACTTGTAATTTCCTTAGAGATGAGTATTCAGCTAGGTGACCTAATGGAAGGATACATTCATCCCAGAATGGATATTTAGCACGGATACGATCACGGAAGGCTCGGAAGCGGGAAGAATCAATTGGCTGTACTCTTCCAGCATGGTCTCCAGTGAGCCATGCATGGGCAAGACATTCGTGTGCTGTCATTCTCTTCTCTTTGTTCTTAATAAGGAGATTCCTAATGAAGTCCTTGCCTTCATCGGAAACGTTAGCGAAGGCTTCCTCATCAAAGTCCCAGTCACAAGCTTTTACATTCTTCAGCGTTTCGATATCATTTTCGCCGGCAAAGGGTGAAAGACCGCTAAGGAGAACATACGCTAGTACACCAACGGCCCACATGTCAGTATAAAATCCTACTGGTTCCCTTTCTACTATCTCTGGTGCTGCAAATTCTGCTGTTCCTGTCGAGATCTTTACTACTTCGTTCGGATCTAGTCTCGTTGCGAGACCAAAGTCAATTAGTTTGACGTTTGTGCTGGTCTTTGTCTGGCACATGATGTTCTCTGGTTTGATGTCAAGATGGATTATGTTACGTTCATGCATATGCTTAACTCCTTCACATATCTGGCGCATGTAGTTAATTACTTCTGCTTCTGACATTTGGTAGCCTTCTGCTGTTATTCTTTCGAACAATTCTCCTCCAGACAAGCTAAAATTTTAAAAAATAAATAAATTTGTTTAGTTGGTAGCAAAAAAAAAGTTCTGAATAAAACAATCAATGTTGGTGGAATTATTTTTTAAAAATGATAAGTTTTTAATAATTGAATTGATACAAATGAACTCACAATTCGTAAATAAGGACCATTTCATCGTCATCTTCAAATGCATCATGTAAATTAATTAATTTAGGATGGTGAAGCTGGTTCATGATATCAATTTCTCTTCTTATTAGCTCCTTCTCCATTGCATGAGATACTGGAATAAACTTGGCAGCGTAGATGTGACCACTGTAAAAATAAAAATTTTTGGAAAATATTGAAAAAACACTTTTGTCTATTTACCCCAAGACTTTCTACTTACGTCTTTCTCTCGCGGCATCGATGTACAACGCCAAAGGCTCCGGTGCCGATCTCCTCAAGAATGTCGTAATGGTCATAAACACTCGTGCTCTTGATTTCAACCGGTTGGGGTACATACTTGGAATAGATGGAGAAGACATACTGATCGTAATCCTTAACTTTCTCATCATTCCTTCCTCGAATCTTCTTTCCAGAAGCATCTACTTCGTACTGCTTCTTCTTAGCAACCTTCTTGCCGAGGTCTTTGGTAGTTACTAAGCTGGTCACATCACTGGCATCGCTCCGTCCATACACATTCTCTGCATACACTCGGAATTGATACTGATGGCCAGGACTGAGCCCTGTTACCTGAATACTTGTCAGTCTTGTGAAGCCTACGCGAATCCACGAGGTCATTGGGTGTTCCCTCTTCTCTACCAAATAGGAAGTGATGCTTGAGCCACCATCCCATCTTGGAGGATGCCAGGACACTACTAAACTATCTGTGCCAACGCTTTCGCAAATGACGTGTTGAGGTGGATCTGGCCTATCGCTGATCTGGATCTTAAGAATAGCAGAGTCCATACCCAGCTCATTCTCAGCAATAATGGAATAAGGACCGTTGTCAATTTGGCTGGCATCGCGAATTGTGAGCACGGCATGTCTCTCCGTTGTTTTCACTTCGTAGTGAGCGCCACTCTCAATCTTTTCACCTTCCTTGCTCCAAGTGATCTTTGGTCGAGGCACACCTGTAAATGGAATCTTAATGATGACGTTTTCGCCTTTGTCGAAGAACGCAGTGTCTCGGAATCTTGGTGGAACGTGAAGTTTTGGTGCAGTCATGATCACCAGTTCAGCTCTTGTTGATTTTGCACCAGCCTTATTTACAGCACGGCACACGTACTCATCTGCATCCTCGCCAAATACATCGTAAACGGTAAGAATGTACTGTTCTCCGTCGTGGCTAATGTGATATTTACCACCGTGAGTAAGTTCTCTAGCACCCTTATACCAGGTGACGGTAGGTTTAGGTTGTCCAAAGATGGTGCATGTGAATTGAGCATTCTTGCCTTCGGTTGCCATGGCATTCCTCAATGGGCTCACAATTTCTGGTGGTGCTGCTGCATTTGGATCTGTAATCTTTACACTGGAAGAGGATGGGGATGGAGGACTGACTCCAGCGGAGTTTTCGGCTATCACACGGAACTCGTACTGCCTTCCTTCAATTAGATTGCTTACATTGATCTGGTTGGGTAGGCAAATGGCGGTGTTTACACGCTGCCAAGCAACAGTGCCCACCTCGCGCTTATCAACCCAATAGCCCTGAATTCTAGCTCCACCATCAGAGTCTGGACGGTCCCAACTAAGATGAACAAAGTCTCCTCCTACTTCGGTGATATTAGGTGCTCCAGGAGCAGAAGGAGGATCGAAGGGAGCCTTGGCTTTAATTGGCTTCTGGCCTTCAAGTGGGGGTCCCATTCCGTTCTCGTTGCAAGCCATTACGCGGAACAAATATTCCTGAGATTCTGTCAGGCCTTGTACTGTGAAAGTTGTGGATTTAACTTGAGAGGCAACCTGTATCCAGTGGCTGCTGCTGATATCCCTCCTCTCTACAACGTAGTGCGTTACTTTGAGACCTCCATCATAGCTTGGTGGTTTCCATGTGAGTGTACACATATGCTTGCTAATATCACTAATCTCCAACGGGCCTTGTGGCGGTCCAGGAAGACGGGTAATGTATACATTAAAGGAACCTGTTGCAGTTCCACTTTCATTCTTCAAAGTAAGCGTGTAGTGTCCTGCATCTTCCTTCACAATTTCCTTGATGAAAATGACGAAATATTCGTCAAAGATTGTGATTTTGATGCGAGAATTCTCCTTCAGTTCCACTCCGTCCCTGGTTACCTTAACTTCCATTGGTTGATCTCCTGAAATAACGACCTTAATCTTTGTGTTGTCTCCTTCAGGCAAGTACATATCTCCAGGAGTACGGTCAATTCTTGGTGGAGCTCCAATCCTGACACGTGCTGTCGTGTAGCATTGCCCAACAGCGTTAACTGCGTGGCAGCTGTAATCTCCATCATCGCCATCTTGGGTGTCCGTAATGATCAAGCGGAAAACTCCACCGTTAACCTCTTGTCTTATTCTTCCACCGAATTGTATCTCTCTTCCATTCTTCAGCCACCTTGGCTTAGGTTCAGGCTTGCCTGTAGCTTCGCATTCCAAGGTGAGTTGTTTTCCACGTGGAATAGATTGTTTTGTAAGTCCTCTGATAAACTCAGGGGTCCTTCCTCCTGCCACTTCTTGGATCTTGACAGCACTTGCGCCTTGAGATGGTTCTGACTTTCCAGCGGCATTAATTGCATACACGCGGAACTCGTACTCTCTTCCATCAATCAGTCCAGTGACTGTCAGAGAAAGATCCGTTACATTGTATTCGTGACATCTCATCCAAACACCTGAGCCAACTTCCCTCTTCTCCACGAGGTATCCAGTAATTCGAGAACCTCCATCTGATCTAGGTGCTTCCCAGATAAGTTCGGCATAACCTCTTCCAACCTTGACAACTTGTGGTTGACCAGGTGGAGTAGGAACTCCGAATTTTCCTTTCATCTTAAAGTGAGTTGAAGGTAGAGATGGTTTGCTGAATCCAGCTGCATTCTTTGCCCTAATCCTGAACTCGTATTCCTTTCCTTGAAGGAGGTTATGAACTGTGTAGGTTGTGTCCTTAACGAGATAATCATTTGCCATTCTCCAGTCAACGTCAGAAACTTCTCTGAATTCAATCTTATAGCCTTGTATCTTGCTTCCTCCATCATTGTACGGTTTATCCCATGTGATCGTTGCTGAGCTTGCATCCCAGTCAATAACGCGTGGTTGGCCAGGTGCATCGGGTACAGTGAATGGAAATTTGGCTGTGATGGGCTCATCACTCTCCAGAGGATTGCTCACTCCATATTGGTTTTCAGCTCTTACCCTGAACTTGTACTTCTTGCTAGGTTCCAATCCTATCACATCATAACTGCAGCCTCTGACAAAACTGGATACTTTAAGCCAGAGTCCTGTGAGTGGGTCCAATTTTTCCACAACATAGTTTGTAATTGGAGAGCCGCCATCGTCCAATGGGGGCTTCCAGCTAAGAGAGCAAGTCTCTGGAGTAATGTCAGAGATATCAAGAGGTCCACAAGGAGCCCCCGGTTTATCCACCACCAGCACTTTGCAGGAGGCAGTATCTGATCCTTCAGTATTAACAAGTTGGATTGTATATTTGCCAGTGTCAGAGCGACGGGCGCATTTGTTAATGTATTTCGTAATTCCGGAAATCGTTTCAAATTTGATCCTATCATCTGGGAATGTTTCCTCGGCGTTCACAGTCCAGGTGACCTTGGGCAAGGGAGAGCCAAGGAATGGAACGGTGATTGTGAACTCTTCTCCAGCAATCACGGTCATGTCCCGAATACTCAAGTCACTGGTGATCTTTGGTGCGCATGCTGGTGGTTGGCATAAGATATAATCTGAGCCTGCACTCCATCCACCTTGTCCAGCAGCATTGATTGCAGCTACTCTGAACTCGTATTCCTTTCCATCTTGAAGGTTAATTACGCGGTAGCTGAGATCCGGGATAATCTGGTGATTAGCCTTTGTCCAGACATCCTCTCCTTTCATCCTCTTCTCAATAACATAGCCTCTAATTGGTGAGCCTCCATCGTTTCTAGGTTTAGTCCATGTGAGTGTGATTGAGTCTTCCGTGGTCTCAATTGCCCTTGGAGCTCCAGGTGGACCTGAAGAGAGGAACAAATTATGAGAATCGTGGGAAATTACGCAGCGTATTTTCATGAAAAGAGCATTACAGTTTGATTTTGTCATTTTGTATATCTTACCTGGTGGATCGAAAGGATGCTTAGCCTTGACAGGCTCTGTAGTTTCCGCTGGGTCGGATGTTCCATACTGGTTCTCCGCCGAAACCTATAGATAATAAAATTTTAAAAAAACGTATATACTTATATTATCTAAAAAACAACTTACTCAATTTAATAAAACATGTTGTAATTTTGACTTACGCGGAAATCATAGTCTCGTCCAACTGTGAGATTCCTGATGCGACAATAAGTTGATGTAACATAGCCTGAAACTTTTGTCCATGTTCCAGTTTTTGCTTCTCTTCTTTCAACAACGTAGTTGGTAATATCTGCACCACCAT
>JAANSO010000371.1:0-38134 GCA_036507315.1 Lepidocyrtus fimetarius
AGCGTGGAATGTCTGTTGCAAAGGCTTCCGCCATTTCTTTGCTCCCAATATTGGCAATGCACTGGAGCGCCAAGTTAACATGAACTGGATTTCGCGAGGTGAGGTCATTCTTGATGCTCTGGATGATGAGGCGTATCAGATCGCTGTTTGTATTGACAAGTACCGAAATAAAGAGGTAGCCCTGTTGAAAACAAACAATTGAAACCATAATTACTAATTAATATTGTCAGTGACAAATGCTGTGACAATTTGTCACAGCAGTACCATAAAAATAAAGTTGATAAACATTCTTACTATTTGTTTTTCAGTGTATTTGTTCGATGATAGGAGATTGACAGCCTCCATGTGCCCAAAATCAATGTCATGGCCAAGGAGAAAGATGAATAGAAGCTTGCATACATATTTCTTCTTTTGATATCCGTCTAACGTCTTATCACCTTTAAACTTGCTTCGAATGTTTGCTAATTCCTTATTTATCCTTTTAATTTCCGCCTCTTTACTTTTACCTAAAAAGATTTAGACAAATTTGTTTAATAAAATAAAACTAATTAGTTTTACAATTTTAAATCGTTTTTACTTACAATTACGGATGTCTGAGATGAACACTGCCAGTCCTCTCATTCCATCACCCCTCGCAGCCGGCATTTTGAGTAGGTTCAAGTATATAAAACTAAATATCAATTAAATAATAGTAGAGCCTTAACCAACTTCCCCAAATCTGTCTTGTCTCGCGTTCCAAGTCACCGTCTTTCTTGCAATGGTCAAACAACTTGGTTACTAAACTCTGCAAAAAAGAAAAAATAGATTTAAATGAGATCCACATAAACATCTTTGCAAAAAACCACCCACCGCAATCTAAACCTCCTGCCCTCATCCTTAAAATATCAAGTGATGGTAATAAACAGAGAAAGGATTATTGCAAGGAATCGGTTTTCATTTTTCAAATGGCCAATAAATCCAAATGAAAGCAAGAACAAACTAAATATTCAGTTTTAAAATGTTCCACAGTTTAAAAAAAAGTAGGAAACGCCCCCACACATCAATTTCACCACGCGTAAATGTCTATCCTAAAATGTAACAGAATCAATGATAGTATGCTATGTAGTTAGTATTTATCATCATTATTAGTGACTACTGTCAAGTTGTATGGGCAAAACAAGCTAACATTGACATAAAACTTTGAATCCTGACTATCTTGTCCAAGAATAGCAAAATATTTTTGAATTTTTTCCCCTTTTCGAATGATTTTTCTATCAAAGATTCCAATTCATGCAGGTTTTTATATTACGTCATTGGGAAGGATATCTTTTTCAAAAGTATTTTAAAAACAGAATGAGATGAACCTTTCACTATTGAATCAAGATACAAAACTACGTGAACAAATCAATCAAATGTTGCATAGTAACGTTAAATAAGTAAAATGTCAACCTGCAAATAGAAAATTCTTGAATATGTGCAATGAATACATAAGAACGAGTTTAACTTAATTAAAAACAATATCATTAACTTTTCATATACAGACTTCTTTCAAAAACTCTTGTAAACTACAAACGAATTAATACTAGTTTAATCTCATCATGTTGACTATCAATGTTATGCATTTAACGTCATTTTTTTATAGATATATGTATCTGGACAGCGTTCTATACTGGAAATCAAGTTTTTTACGTACAATAATAAACACTATAAAAACCTATTACACGAATCAATCACATTAAAAACCGCCTCCATTTCCTCCCCTGAAAAATCACCGTCACGTATCTCCAGGACATTTGAAATCTCCATTTTAACAACTTCTTTTAACCCTCTTTAAACCCCGCAATTAAGCTTAACTTTAACTATTTAACTAAAGATGTTTAAAATTTTTAAAAAAATGTCTTACCAAAACCACGTAGATGACGACGACACTTATTTCAACCTGATCAGTAGGGAAAAAGCAGTGCTTTGTAGTGACAGATATTTTTTCAGGCATATCCCATGCCCAAAGCATTGCGGGCTACAGACAAGCCCAGAAAATCGCACAGCCACCGCCGCTTTGTAACATTGCGTGACTCAGTCTTCCTTGTCCAGTCTGTCTTTCCTGTGCTTTTCTAAACCCTTTTCTTTTACATTGAAAAGGTGCGCCGTTAACCCTTTCTGTGTTTTTATTATGTAACATGCTCTGCACGCACATGAGCTTAATGCTTTAAAAGTCTATATACGTATACGATTTCTTTGAAAAATAAGCCAATCCGCTTCTTACATTTAATTTCGTACAGAGTACGCATTTTTTCTTTGAGTGCCGCAATTTACGCGAAATTTACGTTTTCAGCACGATTTCCTTTTCAAAATATTATTTGATGGGTTTGCTTTGAGCGAATTTGCGGCGCTGGAAATGTAAATTCAAACGGATTAGCTGTAGATTAAGTTAATACCGGTTGTATTAAAAATGTTGAACAAAGCTGCGTGGAGAAAGCGTTGCTGTATGCAGATAATAATCCCTGTACAATTATAAAACTTTGATTGCGATCAATGGCTAACAGTTTTTAAAATCTTTAATTATTTTTTATTTTACATGGCAGAATTAATCATCTTTAAAAACAGATTTTAATACAATTGTGTATATTATTGTAAATCCCAGCAACGTATTAACAACTTCTGAACGGCCTTGCAAATATATATCCACTCATGTTTCATGATACTGTTTTTGAAACTGTTAAAGGAGGAAACTCAGGATTTAATTGAAAGACATTTTTTCCAATAAGACTTCCGTTTTTGGAAAAAAGTAAGATATATAAACATTTTAGCTTATCAAGCGAGGAGATGCAAGTTTAATTTTTTAATTTTAGTTAAACGAGAATTGCATGCAAAAGAAGGAAACTCGCGAATTTAATAACTGAAGCGTTTAAAGCATCGACAAAAGCAGACGCAAGTGATATGAAAATAATTATACAGTTTGGTCAGGAAGTTCGTTATAGTTGGGGATGGTGGAGAAGACGGCTAGATGCTATAAATAATCCCGCAGGTATTAGGTTACAAATGCACCTGATTGAGTTTATCTTTCGGTTACGTAGAATGCCTTTGCCACAATACAAGAAAATTTTGATGGGCAAATGATATTAGAAATGAACTAAATTGTAGGGTTAATTAAATAGATAGATTTGCTTGCATTAATTTTCTTGAATTTCATTGCCTTCCTACTTGTTATGCACATGAAATCATTTTTAAACCTTATGAATTAGTAATTAGTTTTAGTGTGACAAATTGATTATTATTTTTTAATATAAGAAATTATGTATTAAGTATGTCAATTTAATTTACCCAACGTAAGTATATATATTTTCCCATCAATTATTATAATATTTGTACAGCATATACTTCAATTTTCCTTACTTTCTCTAGTTTCTCCTACACACTACGGAAGTAATTCGTCACTTTGTCAAAAAGCGTCAAACGTTTTGCATTGGAAAAAGAAAGGCATTACAATTGCAAAGTCAATCGAAAAAACAGTCAAGTGGAATGGTGTCATGTCATTGAAAGACGGAAGCTGACAAACCAGGAAATAGGTTTTTGCAAGTGAAAAGGGAAAGAAAGGGAAACGTCAAATACAAAGTTAGAGTAGGGAAGCTAATTTGCTTGTGTAGGTGGTTACGAAAAGAAAAAATGAGCTTCTTTTTAATTTTCTCCAGTAGTTCCACAACACCAACCACATATCTCCTTCTTACTTATTATTATTGCCCTCCTTATTCTTTAATTTAAAATGAGTCAATCAATTCAAAATGTGCAAAGAAGCGTTAAATAAGCTAAAATCTTATGCAATCACTCCATCCTACACTCCATTTTAAAATTTAACAAAAAATATTTTTTACCCGTTTCATAAATGACTTATTTGCTAAAAAAATATGAATGGTATAAACTCTGGCATACTAATTACGGTTTTTACAACTTTCTCCGCCCGCATTACATTTTTATACCATTCCATTCAAAAAACCTAGAGTTTCATGAACTCACATTAAATTCAGCACCACCACTAGAACAACATGCAACAGAACAATCACCGTTATTTTCCCCGTTCAAAAACTGAAATGTGTGCCGACTACTTAAAAAGCATTCCAAAAAAATCTATTTTTATCGTGGGAAGGGCACCATCTAAAAATAGAAAAGGAAATAAATAAACACTTTTATTCCCTTAAAAATTCCCCACTAACAATTTAAGCACATTTCTAATTTTACATTAAATTATGGAGAAAGTGGAAAAGGCAATGTGTTTTATGTGGGTTTGCATAATGAACGGTTTTTTTATTTTCGCACGCGTCTTCCCAGTAACTTGGATATTACGTGAGAAACATAAAACTCCAAATGATTCCCTTCTTTTGTTGCATTTCAAATTATGAATGGAGAATACAATACTAATGAGTAATGAATACATAATTTTCTTTATGAACTTATCCCTTCCTATTTCCACTGAATAAACTAATGAATTCCAAGACAAGCTTTTTTGACACTGCTTTTCATTTTCATTGCATAAAAATATGGTAATGAGGAGATGAAGAGAAAGGCAAGTGAAGGAAATCAAAACCCACATTAAATCTGAACTGACAAAAAAAGTAATAAAAACGCGAAGGAAATGACGTGCGTATAATAATAAAAGATTTTTATTTTTATAAGCAAAAACCAAGTTTATAGCTGAGGAAGTACATGGAATTGTGCAAATGAAGAGAAAGTAGGCGATTCCTTCGTTTTTCTTTTTCCCTTTCCCTTCTCTCTAAAAAGTATTTTTAGATGTGACTTTTCCCTTTTTTCCGGTTCCACAACTAGTAAAAACCCGTACTGAAGGATGACGATGAAGGCAGTGGCATGGCACCAACCAGCATGAACGACAGTATCCGGTCTAATTTCTCAAGAATCGATATTTACTTCCGGATTATACAAGAAAAGAGAAAGGAGAGTTAAAAAAGGGAAAAGGAAGGAAAGTCAAAGAAAATTTGATGGAAGAGGGGAACGGGAACATCCGCTTCCAAAGGAAAAGAAAGAACAATTAAGCCCTATTCAAACTCTGATTCGATTTTTGGATTTAAATTACGTGTGGATCATCCATAATAAGCCAATAGTACTGTTTTAATAGGGTAGAATTTTGTGGTATTTTTAACTCACAAAACACTGGACATTGACCCTTTCCTAATTTTCTGTTCAATTTTTACAAAATGAAATAAGCCACTCTAACTTTTAGCAAATTCGTTTTAAAAACAAGGTGAAAGGTAAAAAATGAAAATAACTAGGCTTACATTGCATAATTCCGAGGTTTGTTGATCGTCTGTATTGTACATTTATTTGCCATTTTTCTTTTCGCATATCCAATGACTCCACAAACCCAAACTATCCCCCTTGATTGGCAATAATTTTATTGCGAAACCAGCAATAAAGAAGAGGAGCTCTAAAAAACCTGTGAAAGCTATTGTGTAGGCGATGAAAAAGTAAAATTTGCATTGAGTTTCGCAAATTTTTACCTGAACTTTATACAAAGCAAGTGATGAAATAGGATTTTACCATTTTTAAACCTGAGAGAAAGGAAAGAAATATTAAATTTCTAGCAAATTCCATTTTAGTTTATCTGGTCGCATAGAGAGTACCTGTTTCTCAATTTCGCCTTTTCCTTCCTTTCCTTTTTCGGTATTTATCGGTTCATTGTCACTTCATACATTTTTATTCACCTTTTATAAGTCCGCCTCCACTAAACAATCCCTCACCTCGCCCATCACCGTCATCAAAACAATTGTTTCGCTCTTGTAATAAATTTCAGAAAACCAGAATGATTTTGACCCGATATAATTTATTCCTTAAAAATCTTTTTTCTTTGAAATCCTTTCCTTTTCCTCCACCGCTTACTGTTTTCAATCAGCCAAACCCAAAGTTACGTAAATATTTTAAAAGCTTACTTACTATAAACATTCCACGATGATAATAATCGATTTGTTTCAAATTTTCACAGATTGAAGGACCTAGGCTGAGGATTATTCCTGTAAAATTTCGTTTGATTCCTAAAGTTAGTTTTTGAGATATTGGCTTATTACGTAATTTCCCATATTGGCGTTATATGGGCCAAATGCATTGAAAAATTTTTATTTGCGAAATCGATTGAGCTCTTCAAAAGAAGCACAATAGCCTTTTAGAGTATAGTCAAATTCTCAAAGTTATTGATTTTGTGGCCATTTTAAGATGATGAAATTTGCGTTAACTAATTTGTCGTATCTTCCGTGAATTTGCGAATTTGACAATACTCTAAACGGCAATTATGCTTCTTTTGAAGAGCTCAATCGATTTTGCAAATAAAAATTTTCAATGCATTTGGCCCATATAACGCCAATATGGGAAATTACGTAATAAGCCAATATCTCAAAAATTAACTTTAGGAATCAAACGAAATTTTACAGGAATAATCCTCAGTCTTGGTCCTTCAATCTGTGAAAATTTGAAACAAATCGATTATTATCATCGTGGGATGTTTATAGTTAGAACCGATGATGCCATAACAATCGAAGCTATTTTGAGATGCCAAAGGGATGTTAAAACTTATACCTTTGTGAATTTTATATCCTCTAAAAATATTTTGCACGTGTAAGTGAATATTGAAAGAAAAACGGTAATCTTCATAAGATTTTTTCTTCCCCTCACAGGTTAACTGACACTTTATTGGCCCAGGCTAAATAGCTTACTTGTTTTGCAAATTGCTCTTTTTAACTCTTTTCTCGTTCCCTGCCTATTTCACAAAACCAGAATTTTAAATCATTATTATGCAAACTTCCATAAAGATTAGGATCGTGAAGTAGGAGGAAGATTCATGTTTTTCGTCATGAAATGGACTTTACTTGGGATGACATAACAATCTTGTTTGTTGCTGCACCTGCAAAACATTTCTTACTCACCCCCTCCTCCGGTCAGTTCCTTTTGTATTGCAAAAAATGACCTCCGTTCACGAAACTTTTATTTTACCTGTTCCTTTTTCCGTTCAGGCGAAACAGATTGAGCAAGTTTTAAAGATTTCAATCTGCAAGACAGGATACGCTTTTTTATTATTCACCCCGAGGAAAATATGTTTTCCCTTGAGGAAGACTTTTTGATTTTATTAAGCAATGATTCAGAAAACAATTAATTGGAAAAAAGCTGAAACGGATAAATATTTTCATGACCTTTGTGGCTAAAACTGCGGTACGTGGTTTTTTTCGGTGGGGCAAGAAGAATAAAATCATCGTCATCACATCCTTTTTTATACCCCTACGCATTCATTCCACGGAACAAAGTGTTTTTTATTTTATGACCATGTCGACTCAGCTTTTGCAAGAGACCAGGAGGCATATATGGAATTGGTAAAACCGGTCTTTGTTGACACCTTCTTCGTCTGTGTCTGATTGCAAAAAAAACAGCGGATGACTTGAGGAATCTGAAAAACAGGTCTGGTCCTGCCTGAACAAAACTTTGCTTAAAACATGACCATCAAATGTTCTTTTGTTGCTTTTTTTATTGCAAAAATATATTACATAATAAAAATTCGCAAATTATTAAAGTACCCTATGATATGAGTTTCCGTTATAAAAAAAACTTCTTGTCAAATCCCGTTTTAAATAAGCGTTCTTTTGATTGTTTCCTTTTCTTCGATTGCTTTTTTCAGGTCATTCCGCTTGACTAGCAAAACACCATTTCAATTCGGTTCAAGTTACCATTTAGATTTATTTTTCCGTTAACTAATTGAACAGGATTTACTTAATTATTTGAAACTTTAGCAGTATCAAAGTCGTTACCAAGAAAAATTGATTATATTTTAAAGCTTTCATCACTTTACCCCAATTTCCTTTCATTTATTGCGCATTTGATAAAATTTCAGAAGAAAAACCCACGCCAGCATCTTTCCAGAGTATTCAAACGAGGAAGTTTAACTTCCTACGCACAAATCTACAGAGTTCCATCCATGCAAAATAATTTAAGTTCTTTCTTAAATCAATTTCCAAGAATATTTAAATTACAGGATTTTTCATTAAGTTAATGATGTTCCAGGTTTTAGAATTTTGTAAATTGCTTTCATATCGGTCTCAGTTTTCAAAATTTCCTGTAGGCCTTTACCGAATTTAAATTAAACTAATTTAATTACAATTATTTTAAAGGATCTCTCATGGCATCATTAAAACGTTAAACGGTAGGGAAAACGATGCTTTTAAAAGTTACTAATAGACATGGCTTTACTAAAATAATTAAATTTTAACGAGTTTTTAGTCCAACCTTCATTATTTTAAGGGGGCTCTTTCGAAAACAAAACGGATAAAAGTTACGTAATATCCATGTTAATGCACAAAAGCTTACTTACAAGCTATCTTTAAATGAAAAAAGGCATTTTTGAACACCTGCCCAATTCCGTGAAAGATTCGCAAAGATCATTCGCAAAAAAAACTTAATAAACCAATCATTGTCCAAAGCTGGTTTTTTTTCGCAAAAGGAGCAGCATCCTTCCATCCGTTGCTCCTACGTCCGTCCGTCCGTTTAAAACCTCACCTGAAATCCTGTCACAATTCCTTTCTTGAATTTTATTACGACCTCCTTTGAATCTTCATTGCTCCAGGCAGAAAGCGTTTTTAAAGCTTTTCCCCATTCAAAAAAGTCGTGAACGCCACCGCATTCAAATGATTATTGGTTACTTATGGCATAAAATTTATTACGAAAAGGGGAGATTAATCTGAAGAATTATTACCAATACAAAATTAACCCCCGTTCCATTATTTTCATCACATTACATAATAATAACTCTTCTTTCTTCCTTTCTAAATAAAGTTAAGTCTTGAAATCGTGAACTTGCCAAAAAACCTTAGACAAAATGGATTCTTTTCCGGCATGCGCAAACTGATAATGAAATGGGAGTGGAAAAATTTATTAGAGACGTTTTTTATTATTAAAAAGCTGAAAGCAATCTTAATTCTCTTGCCTGCTGCCTTTCATTCTTCAAGAATGTCGTTCCTTATCACCTGCTCCTAAAAAGCCATTTATTGCAGCCATTCAAATGCTAAAAAAGGTTAAACCCGGGATGATCTGCGCAGGTTTTTTTGCCTATCCTTTTTTAACCGTCATCCTGCAGGAATTTAACAATATCCACGAGCTATGAAAAATAAAGAACCAGTTTTGTAAAATATTCAAACAACTCTTTTGCCCAAACTCCGTAAATTTTGCGCGTAGGGGTCAACATTGGAAAATGTGAGGGTGGACAAAGATTATCCGATTTTTTAAAAATTCATTATCCCCTTCCCTTCTCGGTATGGCAGCTTTTACTGCTTAAAATAACAAAGAAGCCTTGTCCACTGTCAACCTCTTATCTTTTCCCCTTTGAACCGAAATGGGATTCTTGTTTCTTCTTCCTCATTGCAAATTTGAATTAGCACTGGCCGCACCTTTTCACAAGACACGATTCTCATGTACGGTGATGGACTCAGCAAGAGATTTTCACATTTGCAAAAAAAGAACTCCCTCCTATTGCCTAACATTTTATGTTAAACAAGTTAAAATCCCTCGTTTAATTTAATGATTAGCCTTTTTTGAATACTGCCCACAAGGTAGTAAATCGGGAGAGCAATTTTAAAGTTTCCCTTCCTTTTCCACAAAAATTCATAAATTCATATTTAACAAGTTTAACGTAACATGATATTATGGATGATGTAATGCAAAAACATGAAAGTGCACTTGTTGCTTAGGCCACAGCCCTCTTCTCGTGTCCATTTAAAAAGCAAAAGAAAGGAAAAAGTAGATGTGAAGGTGATGTTTCTGCTAAGTTCATGTCATGTCCAACTCTTCAAGTATTAACCAAAATCTCTGTAATAAACACTGGTCATTCGCAAAAAAAAAACTTGCAAAAATCCGTTTTAAATGGACAAGCTATCATTTCCTTTTTGTTTTGCATAATTTTCCACAATTTTTAAAAGCTTTAAAAGGAATTGATGAATTGTAAGTCTTGTTTTCCCCCGCTTTGTTCAAGAGGGTCAAAAGATTTAAATTTATTGCATAATATTTTGTTGAGTTTACAAAACAGAGGAAACAATGTGGGAGATTGAATATCTTACGTAATTGCAAAAAAATATGCAAGAAGAATACCATTTCGCTAAAAAGGAAACAAAAACTGCTAACAAGTCTTGTTGACTTGGTAAAATTATGATGACAAAGGCATGGTTAAGGAGGGATGTAAAAATCTATTAATTATAAAAAAGGAGAAAAGTAGAAAGGTACAAGGAAGAAAACATTGTTTAAGTCGTGAATCATTTTTTAAGTATTTTATTAAATGAAAGGTCAAACAAGAATTTGTTTCAACTGTTTAAAAAAAACCTGCTTTATGAAAAATGGTTGCGGGGGCCAAAATTACATTTGTTTTAAATATGATGACTAAAGAAAATGAAGTCAGACCTGCAAAAAGTACTCATCCGGGGAATAATTCTCTGTTGAAATAGTCACCTTGGCAATGAACGTAAAAATATCGATAAAATCCAGATTTTAGTATTATTTTTAGTATCTTTAACAAATTGTATAATGCAAAATATACATTAAATAAATTTTAACACACGACCATTATTAATGAGTAGGAAGTATCATCGGTGGAAGTATATCCTGCTCAACCCTCCAAGCTTTAACCTATTTCCGACTGTAAATAAGAAGATGAATGGTTAATCAACTGTTAGGAACTAAGTTAAAACATTAAACGCTGGTATTAACTAGTCAACTACCTCAACATTGAACGCACGCACTTTAGCCCAGCCTCTTTTTGCATACTTCCTTGCTCAAAGTCATTGTCAAGGACAGTGAGCTGTAGCGTGAACATCCTTTCATTCCTCATCTTTTTAATTTGCATAGTAACTAAGAAGGCGAATCACTGGGAAGGGATTTTAGGAGATCATTAACCATGACATTGCACATCCGAAGTCTGAAGATAACACGCAGGACCTGAACAATGATGGATTTTTAGGCTTATCGTAATTAGCTTTATCAGCAAACATCATCATTTAAAGACAATACCTAATTTCCCTAAAAGTTCCGCTCCGTGGTCACTCAGAAGAGAAGATTTCTTGTTTGAGTGTTAAGGCCAAGGCGATTTTTAAGTAAAACAGGTGCAGAAATAGATTTTAACCATGACTTTGAGAGCCTTAAAATTAAACAATAGAAGGATGTTTAATTTGGTAATATCCTCAAATATTTTAGTGTTTTGAGCGGAAAATACTGAGAATTTGGAACAAGAATTGGAAAAGTTTTGTAAAAATGGGAAGGAGGGAAAATGGGAGGGAGTGGCTGGCGTTTATTATTATTCATTAGAATAAAATTTGTAGTATACTAACTGCTAAAAATAGCGTTTTTAACTTAAAAATGATTGATCGTAAACTAAATACTGCAAAATGCATTAGATTTAAAGCTAATTTAAGATTTTACTAACCTTAATTCACAAGAAAAGTGCAACATTTTATTTGTCCGGCTGTTACAAAAATCGTTAAGAAAATAGCTTTTCGACAATGTCTCAAAGTTTAGTTAAGTTTAGTCTATCATTAGAATCCAAAATTATTACACAGATCTTGTTATTTCGTTCTACCTCGCAATTTCTTAAAATCAAACTATTCAAAAGCCATTTTATTACATGCTTAAGAGCTCCTTTTTTATATTGCAACGCATTGGACAATAAAAAAGACAAAGCTTTGTTTATTGTTCTTTAACGACAATTGACAAGAACAGGATGATGGCGACGTCTCTGACTTCGGGAGTTCTAAAGGGATGATTCTTAATTTGTCAAGCTTAATAATAATTATCCAGTTTATATCCAGCTAACGCCCTTCTACTTTTATGAATGATTCCTATTTCTATTTTTGGCTTCTTAAACTGTGTGGCTTATCCGCTTCTGTAATTTAAAGAAATGGAATGCTTTTACAAAATATTGTAATTTCATTGTGGTCAGGTTTAAAAAAACAAAAAATGCAAAAATGATGACCTTCAGCAAATATAATAAAAGACAATTTTAAATAGAATTTGACAATATTACAGAAAAATAACCTTATTAAAAACAGAGTTGCATTATTAAATGACGCCGTTATGTACTTAACAAAGCTCCCAACATGTAACAAAAATGATTGAAGCAATTCATTAGCATGTGAATAAATATGGTTTGACGTTATCATCCACCCAGTCAACGTCCAACAATTCTTTTTACAATCGTAATAAAACATCTTTCCATTTAGGGTCTTCCTCATTCTCAAAAAAGTTTCCATTCTCTTCATAATAGTCTTTAAACCCGTACAAAAACCATTTTCTTTCACAAAGGAAAACAAAATTCCGCGTTGGTGTGAATTTATCAAAATGACGAATTAAGAAATTGACAATTTTACAGAAAGTTTGCTTAAATTTGCATATTACATCATTTACAGTCAGTAATTACTTTTTAATAGAATTTCCAGCTAAATCAATACGAAAGAGTATAATTGAATCTTTGTATTACTCCACAGCCTTGCATTTTACTCGTGGTCATGGTTGAACAAAAAACGCTTCTCTTGCAACTGTTTTTTTACTTACTCACGTAATAATCCTTATCAATTTATCAAAACAAGTTTAGCTGGAGAAGGGATAACCTGTTTCGTTCCAGAAGTAAACTCCAAAAGAACCAGGTAGCACTGCCTCCAGATTAAATTATCCGTTTTCCGCGTTTCTCACTCGATAAATAATATTTATGCAAGACAGGTACGCATTACGTATTAAAATTATGCAGTGTAAAATGCATCAGATGGGTGAGAAAAATCAAGAAACCCAGAAGAAATAAAGAAAAGAACCAGTTATATTTATTCACACATGAGTTCCATGTATTCCTCTTCCCTTCCATCGACTATTTGATAAAAGCCGGGATGTAATGAAGTGGTGTTCAAATAAGGAAAGAATTGCTTAAACACCTGGAGAAGGGAAACTTAGGAACAAGAATATTAGATAACTTCTTTCTTGTTTTAATATTCCACTTAAATCAAAATTTAACTATTAGTTACGGATGGGACAAAGACGGGAAGATTTATAAGAGAGAATCAGATATAAAAAACTTTTCCTTGTTCCTGCTTAAGCACAACAAACCATACATTCATTATAGACTTGTTTTAAAATCAGTTTAGAATAAAAAAATTCCAAACTAGTCACCCGTCCCGTTTGCTACGTTTTGTTTTCAAGCAATTGTCAATTTTATTACATGTTATGCAATCCCAATTACTTAATTACGGGAGTTGCGAAAATTCTTCAAGTAAGGTACTTTATTTATCATCTTTATTTTATATTTTATAAACATCTTTATTTGCATTTGTTGATTCATTTGAAAACATTTTGTTGATCTCCACCTCCTCTTATCCTCTTCTAAAATTCTTACATTTTCACCGGGTATTTACTTATGTACTTGCCTTTGAAAGCAATCTTTACAGTTGAAAAAATACTTTGTTGAACGGATTTAAGAAAACTGGTCAGTAAAACATGAAACCGGTCAAAAGAATGAAAATTGCACAGGCTGTGTTTGCGGAATCAAGAGGAAAAGAAGCTTGCATTTCTCGCAACTGCATATTGCATTTAAATTGTAAATAATCATGATTGTTCTCGGTGCTGTGTAAACATTCTTCTTGTACCGTAGGAAGCACCGCCACAATGAAAAAGGTAAATTCTGAAAAGGAATTTAAAAAATTTCCTTCTCCCCTTCAACAAAATACCTGAGCCGTGTTAATCATACCCATTCATTGCATTATTTCATCTTGTTTTTAATAAATTCTGGAACCCTTCCAACTGGGCGATGATCCGACAGTTGTTTAAAACGGTTTCTTTTCTTATTCTTCTTAATGCAGCTGAAAAAGGACATATTTTGACAAAAAAGATTCTCCCAAATTAATAAATAATCGTCAAAATCATTTTGTTCCTGTTTACATCATTTCCAATTTGAATAAAATTGTTTGATATCCAACTAGCAATTTGATGATCTAACTGTAAAATAATGAATCATGCATCCTACAGCAACGTATTTCCTCCAGACAGCAATTCCTTGCCTTATTTAGTCAGTTATTAAACACAGAATACGGAAATTCCGTGCAAATCCAAAAAGCTTTACAAAAGCACAATTAAATTCCAGACAACAGTAGAGCAGAACACAAGAAGAAGCAAAGTTAAATCTTGCATACCTCAGCATAAAAAACTCATCATCATAGCAAAAAAGGTTCGAGGAATTAAGCTTAATTTATATTAAAAACTGCATTCTTTGTCCTTTGTTTGACGACAACGGCAAGCATGTGCGTTTTGGAATAAAGAAAGTTTAAATAGGTCGATTTATTAAATCCAACATTATTCTCAATTTAAAACGTCCAAACAGGGTTTATCTTAAGCGTTGTAGCTTCTGTTTTTTTCTGAATGGAATCAGGAAGCAAGTACGGCAGCAGCAGCGTGAAGTGAAACGATGTTCAAGGGCAAGGGTATAAAAAACAAGCCGGCGCTTAGTTTTGCATTGCAATTTCTTTACGTTTCTCTACTCTTCCTTCTTCAGTTAAAAAATACTGCTATTTTGTTTTCCTATTCCTACTACAGTGTATACAAACAATGCAAATTGCAAAGCTTTTGCAACTAAAGCAGCATTGCTTGCGGCTTTGTCGAGAGGGAGTGGAGTGATGAACAAGCTTGCAAAAAATATTTGCGTACATTGCAAGACAAAAGCTGTAGAATTTGCTAACCCTTTTGATTAAAAGAATGTGTCATACACAAAGAGCTGCAATTAGAATATTGAGAAAACGTATAAAAACATTATTAGCTAATAAAATTGCACACAAATGAGAAATAAGAGCATTTCATTGTTTTTAATTCTAAGCCTAACCAAGTCAATATTTAATTATTTAACTGATTTATTATTTTTTAAAAAACGCCATCGATTAACGAAACGAGGCTAAACTCGTGAGCTCGTGTCTTTTCCTTTCATTCTCATTCCCACCGTTTAATTACCAATTACGTAATTAAATGTGATTTTACTTTTTAAGAAGTTGCCGTTTAAAACAATAATTGCATAAGAGTTTGAAAACTGTGGTTTGCTTAATTTTGAAATGGTTAAAGAGAAAAAAAAGCTTTGTAGGTCTAGTGTGATGATGTTTGCTTCTTTTATGCTCCCCATCGTCCTTTTTTCTACTTCATTGCACCTTTTAATTTTAAAGAATCAAGTCATGACGAAATAGCAAACATCAGCTATAAAATCTTTTTATGACATGATATGATCAAGTTACGTAACAAACAAGTATACAGATTCCCTTTTGAGCTTTTGATATTTTTTGACTTCCCATTTCCCAATTTAATTTTATTGCTAACCTATTTTAATTTTCAAAGGGGGATATGCAGTTATTCAAAGTTACGAAACAACACCTGTCATCCAAATGAAGGAAATATGAAAAACAGGCTTTTCTTTAGTATTCGGGACGATAGAAAAAAATAAGGGAGCCAATAACGCAGACAACATCCTGCTGCTTCAGCTTTATGACGACTCTCTTGTTTTTTTCAACCCTTTCAAAACATTTAACACACATTTCAAATTGGGTAAAAAATTCGCGAGGAATATAAAACTTAAGAAAAAGATCATCGTCAATGAAGCAAGTTGCAGGGCACGTCCATAAATAACATCAAGGTTTGAAAGCGGGCGGGGTTCGCCGACAATAACTGAGGAGTCTTATGAATACATGATAGGCATTGACGTGAGGTAATTAATGAACGAGCCCAAAGAACAAAGCTGCAAAGTGACGGTTGGTCTAGGTAGCTCTTGGTCATTCAAATAAGTCAAGGTGTGGATGTTGACGTTGATAATCCATCTTGTTTTTATAAAACCGTGACTATTGCATAAACATTGCTTTTACTTAAAAGTTCAAAGAGGAGCAAGAAAGTAAGAATGAGAAAAGTTCTCGGGGAAAAGATATTTTGTGAGGTGAGATAACGGCAAGACCCGTTCCTGTGAAAAAAACTTTTAAAACGAAGGATTTGATGATGATATTACGTTACTTTCTTGTTTAGCTTCTTCTTTTCTCAGGCGGAAGTGACCTTTCGCCTTTTTAAAAGAAGGATGTTTGATAATACTAAAATCAGTGGTGAACTCCATTCAATAAAGATTGCAAGGTTGAATGTCAATTTTAATCGCGGGTGAACTCCTCTTTCACCTATATTTTCCCTCTACCCGAAAAAAATACTTTTGGCTTGACAGCACACGTACACGGGTATTACAATTCGGTTTCTTGTAATTATTATCTCCCCTTCTCATATTACTTCGGTGATTAAAATCTATGAAATAATAAATAGGGTAGTAGGGAAGAAGTTTTAAAAGAATTCAACCGATACACGAGAATGATAACAATCATTATGTTTAAACAAACTTTTCAGAATCGTGTTCATAAGTTTTTTTAGGAAGTTATGTAAAAAATCATATCGATTGACAATTTGAACCTTTATTGAGCACGGTAATTGTGTTGCATAAGTTATACTCGCCTCCTCCTCTTTTTAATTCTGCCATTATCTCATTAATTTCATGTTATTTTTTCTTAAATGTCACGTAAATTCTCGAAATCAATTCATTTAATGCAAAAATTTTACAAAGCCAATGCAATCCACTTTAAATTCACTCCTTTCAATGCACTTCTTACGTAACTTTATTTAACGAGTTTGCTCATTTCCTTAAACGTTTCCCTTTCTTTTTTAATTTTTAAGGATCCCTCAACACTATCACCCCCGTCAACTTCATGTGTGCATACATTGCCCAATAACACTTGCAAACATTTTGAAAGATTTTGCAAAATCATTTTTTTTCGCATGATCAGAGTTAAAAATCAAAACATATTGCATTATATTGCATTTTAATACTTATATGATTATGCATGCTCATATGATTAGACTTGTGTCATCATATCGTGACCTGGTCTTCATCAGTTTTTTCTACCCTATATTTTTCTCTCGTGATTGACTATTTTTACAAACGTCAATATTTACTTCCTAACAGTTACAGTTTAAATTCTTTTTTGGGCAATATTTATTGCTCGTTTTGTTAAGGAAATCAGGACAAAATCAAAGTAAATCAAAAGTACAAGTAAAATACAAGAAATAGTTCACTTTCATTGTATTTTTATAGATCTTAACTTTGAAACCACGAAAAATATAAAAAACGACTCTGCCTGAGAAGTTGTAACAGAAGGAAGATTGTTTTTGCAACATTGCAAATAGTTTGCAATTTAGCATTGATAAAGCAATTTATAATTTGGCTGAGCTATTATGATGAACAAATAGGAAGCAAGTTTGCAATTTCTTGCCTCATTGACTTAAAACCTGTGCATTTTCCTAATGCTTTTGTAAATATCGTAATAAAACATTGCAAACTTTAAGGCTAAGATAGGAAAGAAGTTTTTTCTACAAAATGCATCACTCAAGCAATAAAAGGAAGATTTCAATAACCGCAACGTGTTAAGCTACAATTAAACCATTTCGTAATTAAGTAATCATTGAGGTAATTCGCGTAATTTACGATGGGAATTTACTTTTTGCAATTCTTGCTATAAAACTATGAGTAAAATCCACCTGTTATAACTTCACGCAATATTTTCGCAGGAACTTGCAATGCTCTATTGCGTTACTATAGAGAAGCTATTTACTTAATCATAGCACAACATTACGCATTAGCGTTATTGCAATGATAAATACAAAGTTGCTACAGTTTCTGCTTATTATATAACGTAATAAAAGCAATTGCGTTAAATTAGTGTCATATTTACACCTGTTATGCATATTATGCATACGCAACATGTTTTTTTTAGAGTAATGAGGCTATTAATTGAATAAAATATCCGCAATCCTCACGCTAATGCATGATAAGCACTTATCCTTAGTAAGCTTCATGCGCCTCAGTCGTTTTTATTTGCAAGGAATTCATCATTTTCATCATCATTCATTTAGTCAACCCAGCCACGCTTGAAGATTTACTTTGTTTCTTCTTCGACCAGTCAGATGTCTTCAAAAACTGCTTTTTTTTTGCAAAAATCTTTGCTTATTGACACCTTTCATTGTCTTCAGGGCTTGTATCTTCAAATGGATCATCTTTTGCCATTTTGTAACAATGTGTTCTAATTTGCTTGGATTTGGAGGAGTTAAAAAAGGAGGGTCTCTTTCTGTCATAAACAAACTCACACTCTGTCGTTGTCTTTTAGCTTCCTTGTTCTTTCCGCCCACGTTCTCTCAATTTTATTCAATTTTCATCTTTCAAACATCGCGTCTTTGAAGAACTGAGCATTTTATGTTGCGTAATCATTAACTAATATCATTTTGAGAAGACGAACCAATTTAAAAACGTAACCGTGAACGACAAGATCCCTGTGGTGTTGTGCTGGTGCGGGTGGGTGATTTAAATAAGCTGATTACGCAACTGCATCGTCCCAGTTTCTAGTCTGCGCAAAAGGATTTAAAAAAACCTTGCTTTCTGATTTGTCTTCACCTGCAATGAACTAAATCAAAATCTCAACTATGTCGACAATTATAAAGTTGACATTTACAAACCTATTTCCCAGCTAATAATAAACACATTACGTAACGACATTTCCCCATATACTTTCCTCATTTCCCTTTCAATCAAAAATATAAATAAAAAATAGCTCTAATAAAATAAAAATGAAACATGAACTAGATTCATTCCCATTCAATTCTTTCAATTTCTTCAGTTTTCTTTGATTTTTACATGCTATTGCGTGTAAATAAAAACAGTGATGAGGGTGGATTTTATAACTAATTGAATTAACGTATAAAATTGCATTTTCCTCTCCCTTTTACAATTTGAAAAGGTTTGTCATCTTGCCATAACCATGCATAACTTCTTTCCTGTCTCATGACCTAATTTCCCCCATCATAATCAACTCAACCATCTCAGAACTCGTGCAACCATTTGATTACGACTATTACGTATGAATAGATAAAAATTGTATCTCGTGCCGTTGTTAAAAAAGCTGTTGTAACTCAATCACAACAATCAACATGGAATGGGTTTGTCAACGGCAACATCTACCACCACGCCTACCTTGTTTTCCATTGACAAAAGTATAAAAATAATAAATATTTTCGTGTTTGAAAACAAAGCAGAATTATCACGGGGAAGCTAATTATTACGTAATTTTAAAAATCATGCAAAATAGTGCACTTGAGCTATTATTTAAAACTTAAGAATAGATGGACAATGGGTTTGATCTTTTCCGCAATAGGTAAAAAATATAAAAACTGAGCAGTTGGACGAGCGAAGAATGCTTTGTTTTTTCTGCATAACTTCATCATGTCTACTTTACCAAGTTGATTATAATCTTCCTTTTGCAAACTTTGATTCTTTGCTCGTAGGAAGCCTAAACAACGGCTCCTCATTCATGTTGCTATGGAGATGTTGAAAAACGCAAAAAATTGGGTGTCTTTATTTAGCTTCTTTTTTCCCTTGCCCACGCGTTATTCTCGTCTTTGTTGTGCCCAGAAATACTTTAAGGACTCCGCCTCTTATGAAAATATGACAAGCTATAGAATAAATATGGCTATTTACATAAAATTCTTTGTCATGTTATGCGGATTTTTGCAAAAACTTTGCTAAACCTGTCTTATGCTTATCCCACCGAATAAATACCTTTTGACCATTTTCATCCGTTTTTTCAGAAAGGAATTATGTGCAAATTTTTTATACGATTTTATATCTCGATCTATAGATTGTACTTTGTGAAACCTCCCAATTTTTTCAACAAGCCTTACTCAATTTCTTCCTGGAAACGAAGAATTGTGTTGGTGGTGAAGCTGGCAGCTGACAAGAATCAGTATGATAAGCTTTTTACTCAAGTTGACACGCATCCATTCCTATCTTTGCATTATTTTACTTGGGACGGAATACAACATTTTTGCAAAACCTACTTGAATTCAACATTCTTCCTCCCTACCCACCTGGACAGGAGTAAGAAACTTTTTTTTAGCTGGAGGGCTTCTTCTTTTAGAGGGGGATAAGGATTTATGCACAAACTTGTGCAGTTTTTTAGCTTTACCTTTGCCGCTTCTTGATAGACGCCGAACCCCAAAGAAAAGCAAATAATATGAAAATAAAGAGATACCAGTGTAGACAAGACGATGTTAGTAAACCTGGAAGAGTATGAAATTATGCATAGTTGGGTAAAAAAATTCCTTTTACGCTTTGGGTCTCTGTCCGGCTTGCAAAATTATGCAAAAAGCGGAAAATATAGCAGCTGCAACAGTATTAAAACATTTGCATAATATATCAGATCTGTAAGATCTATTTTAGCATAAATTTTTCCTTGAAGATGTTTAATTACTAATTAAAAAAAGCTAAATACAGTTTGAAGAGTATAAAAACTGCACACAGTTAAACATTACGCAATATTTTATTTACTTTCAAGGCGGAAGTCTATGTCTGCAGTCTGTGGATTTGCAAAAAGTAATAGCAGTATGGTTCCCAATCAATGCTAAATTGCTAATCTCTTACTTCCCCACGTAAAAACATAGCGCTGTAGAATAACCGTCCAAATTTACTTTGTTCTTGCTCTATTTGCTTAGCAAAGCGTAGTAATTGAATGTGATCTAAATTTAAGAGCGCTCTTTTCTGTTGCTTCCTGTTCAATCCATTCCTCTATTTTCTTAGATTTTATACCTTTCTTTACCTATCATCATCTTAAAAAAAACCCTCAGCAAAACATCTTCTCCAATTATCCCCTTGTCGTCTACTTTTTATCTGAAATTAACTTTAATTGACAATTAAATAAATTCTTTAGTAAATAGGTTAATACTATAATTTTTAATTATTCGTCAAATTACTATAGTCTCCAGTTTTCTTATCTTTGTTGCTTATCACAAAATCCAGTGATCTGTACATCGAACCCAAAAAATTTGAATAAATCGTCTCATGAAAAACTGAAAATCTTTATTTCCTTATCAAAAACCCTGTTCATCTTTGCAGAGTTTTATCACAAGGAAGAAGCTAGCATATCGCTATTCATCCCACCTTTTGCCTTTATTTCCCTGTTTTATTCTGTTGAAAATAAAGTTGAGGAAGGTGGCTTGAACGTAGCTTTAACGCTGCGAAAAGGAAGCTTTAGTTGAAAAACAGCTTTTATACAGCTTTTTAACCATTTTTCCTCTATTGGAGTTATGTGTTTGTGAAGCAATGATGAAATAAGCAGAGTTAGAGGGGGAAGACAAGGAAACTTTGTTGATTCCTCCTCAGTGAAGCCAGAGCCGTTCGCGAACACACACGTTCTACACGTTTCGCTGTTGCTGAGACGCTCTTTTTATTTTTGAGCTATTCTTCAAGAGAGTCTCAAGTCGGCCCAGTTTTTTAAAAACCGTTGTTATTATTCAACAATCCACTTCCAGGGGGATTATCGAGAGGCCACTTAATTTGAATAAAAAACATTATCCCTTGAATAATTAAAAGTTTACCTGTCATTGATTGGCCCACTTTTTAAAAAAAAAGTTTTGCAAAAGTGACAAATATTTTGATTTTCTTTTTAAAATTGATAAAAAGGTTAGTTTTTAACTAAACCGGCAGTTGTGTCATCAGTGAATAATTACTGTCAATAGGTCAGTAAAAAACTGCATCATCTTCATGATTTCCTTCATAAGGAGAAGCTGGAACAGTCATTGGAGTTTTTATGTTTAACATTAAAACAGGAATTAAGTGAATAAAAAACCAAGTGATAAAAAAACTTGTGCTCTCTTACTCATCATCTTCCTCCTTTTTTAACTGCGTAGGACACAGTTAAAAGTTCAGGAAAAATGTTAAAGTGACAGTGAAGATAAAAAATACCCCGGAAGTTGACAAAGTTCGCAAACAAAGATCCACTCATCTCACTCAGTGTATATATAGAGTCGAAATTCGTGACACAATTCAAACTTCTTGAAACTAGCAATTTACATTGTTTATTTTGTTGACCTGAATTTTTCACCGTCAAAACACGTAGCAACTCCAGAAAATAAACAGAAAATTGTGCTAAACCACTTGTTCGATAATAATCAGTTAATTACTGGTTGGTTGGCATATATTCAGGAAAAACAGTTTTATCAAAATTAACAGACAAGTCATTCATTCCAGTATCATTTAATGATCTGTTAAAATCTGCTTAAACCCTCACGTCACTCTCTCTCAGGATTGAGAGACCCGGAAGAGGAACTTTAATGCGATGATGAACCATTCGCGAGTAAACAGTAACGTTTCATTCTCCAACAACAGTTCTGGTGACCGTGTTCAACTTTTATTTAATTACCCAACTTAATCAACTGCTTAAAATCTAAACAGTGAAAAAACTGTGAAATTGAAGTGATCTTGAATTTTACATTCCAAAAAAAGTGATTCAAAAAGTTAATTTGATCTCTTCAAATTGGATTTTATACGTGATCCTATTTTACAAGGTAAGCTTTCAATTTTTATCCTTGAAAATTATTTTAGATTTAGACTAGTTTAAATTATTTAATAATCCCTTCAAGTTTTACAATTTCCTGCGCGCGTGAAAATAATTATGATAAAATGTTTGTTTTAAAGTTGCAAAAAATAATTGCGAAATTTTGGGACAAACACGGAAGAAAAACAGACGGTTTAAAAAGTTATAAAACGATGCTCTACTTTTTTAATACCTTTCCTATCTTCCACCTTTGCCAGAGAGCCAGGGTAAACAAGAATTTATTTGCCCACATACTCCAACTTAATTACGACTTCCGGAAGTGGGATGGTTCAATTTTTAAACGCTGTTGACGATACCGTGTGTTTCTTGTGGTGGATATGTGTCTCGTTTCCAAACCTATTCCAAAGTAGTTAAATATTAAACCTTATGGGAAGAAAGGCGGGGGAAAAAGTAATTTTTTACGGTGAAAAACTTTAATAAACAAAAACCCATTAGGAATTCCAGAATTAATTTTTTTCATTGCCAAATATTTAATAGGGGTTAAAATATTAACGGTTTAAAAACGAGGAAGTTTAACTTCCAAATTAAGAAAAGCGGAAAAACATCTATTTTATTATTACTAGTGGGTAATAGCACTTAATCGACCATTTTCTTTAACGGTTCTGTAAAAGTTAATTACCGCAGAATCAGCTGCGCCAGCAGGTAAATAATTGCGCACACATGTGGGACGATTATCATCGTCACAGGTAATTTTTTCGACTTCCGTTCTCCGATTAGTTTAATTTTAACTTTAAAACATTGCTGATATTAAATTCAGAATTTCCTCGTAATAAAATTGTTGATAACATGTGCCCACCTATAAAAACAAAGTCATTATTATAAGTAAATAAAATTGGAGAAAATAAAGTACAGGTGTTATTTTTGCAAGATGTTTAAACAGTTAGGGAGGTGGGTTGGAGGAAATGACAAGTGGAAAGGAGGAGGAAACGGAGTTGCCAGGTATCGTATAGCCCCGTTGCTAACTTTTACCTGTCATCCTCAACAACTCTGTCTTTGTGTTTTTGAAGGAAACCGATGATAAATTGTGTAAATAGAAAAGTCAAGACAAAGCACGAGCTTCACACAGGAAGTTGCCACAAGTAAATAATAAATTCAAAAACAAGGTTCATTTCCCGATTGTCATCGTCATAGCACCGGTGTTTGTCCCTTTTAAATTTCTGATGATACCGGAAGAAGTTATCCTCCGTTTTATAACGTTTTTTACTAAATGATTTTCTACAAAATCGTCTAAAAATAATCAAAGAAATTAATTTTTAATATCGAAGGTTATATGTCGTCTTGTCACTGTCACAGTGCAAATTCAGCATAAAAAAGGGAAAATTAAGAGGAAAACAAAAACAGTAAAATCCCGTAAATGAAGCATTTGAAAAATTGTCGTCAATTTATCTCATTATCGGTGTTATTACCGCATCATATAAAAACAGTTTTTAAACAGGAACTGGTTTCCTTTTTTAATAGAAGAAAAACGGGAGATTGAATTTAAAATTCATTAAAAGATAAGAAAACTAAAGAGCTGTTAGTTAACAGGGTTTTGTAGAGAAAAACCAGAGAAATAGATAACCCATCATACTTTTCCTCTCTCTTTCTCGTATCCTTTTTGGCTCAACTTCTCAACTCATAAAATTCAACTTCCTCTTCTTCGTTCTATCTTGATGATGACTGCGATGTGATGATAGCAGAAAAGTCATTCTCAAAGGAATTTTTTTCTCGGATTGAAGGTATATATGTACGACGGTTAGGATTGCTTATGTCATAAAAAATCTTCGGATTTCCTGTTTCCTGCTTTTCCTCTCCAACTCTTTCTCCGAATAAACATTGAGGATGCTTGCTCCGTTGTTTTTCTTATTAATTTCCTGCAATTTATTGAATGTACTTTGGAGAAAAAATCTCAATTAGTAGATTATTAAGAAAGCTTCCAGGTAAAGTAAAATAATTACAGCGGATGCTTTCATTTCCTTCGTAATCAATTTTTGGAACAATTACTCATCTATAAATATTTACTATTATTTAGCGTGCAAAATCTGGTCACATAATGGCAATATGTATATACACGCAAAAGTAAATAGGGAAGAACTAGGTCTGCAAATTGACACTGTGAATGCGGAATTACGTAAAAACAGAGCTTAAACAACGCTTTTCCGTGTGCACATAAACAGGTTGCATGTGAGATTAGAGTGTGTCTCTCTAGGAAATGATACAAAAGCTTGCAATCATCCGCAATCCGCATATCGTAATCTTTATTTTCCGGGTTGATAATCATTAAAACGGTATCATCGCAGCTGCTCTTGCTACACCTCTTTACTTAAAAAGCCTACTATTGACTATTCAAACCAGTTATTGCCTAGGAAAAAGCACACTGGCTCAGTAGCTCATTCAGAAAATATTTAAATTTGATGACCGTTTAATTTATAATTTTGTTACACGTTAACACTTTATTTGCTTGGAGGGGAGAGTACTAAAAAAACTAACCAGAAGACCTACTGGATCATATTACATGTAAATATTAAATTACTGGAACAAGTGCAAC
The DNA here is from genome assembly GCA_036507315.1 of Lepidocyrtus fimetarius. Lineage (NCBI taxonomy): Eukaryota > Metazoa > Arthropoda > Collembola > Entomobryomorpha > Entomobryidae > Lepidocyrtus > Lepidocyrtus fimetarius. The sequence continues at coordinate 25,012 of JAANSO010000371.1, forward strand.
GCACATGTTGATAAAAATCTAAAACAAGGGAATAATTTTTTAAATATTTTGTTAGTAAATTTATTTTTTAATTTTTGATATTTGTCTCCAGTTTACTATCCCAGTTAAAAAACTTTGTTTTATAAACCAAAATAAGTAAGTTTTACGTGCCTACAAGTAGCATTTTACATTGCAGTTCCCCTGGGAACGGAACTAGTTAATTTAAACATAGCGGCGTATTTAAAACTTTGCAATTTTTCATGTTTCATCATATTCCTTATTTAAAAAAGGAAGCTTTTTTGTAAGCTTGACAGACAAGGTCTTACATAATAGCCTCATTACACAAAGTATTGCATAATAGTAGAGTTGTCAGCGTTTTGTGAGAGAGCAACAGTTTCATTGCATATTGCATGATGAGAACATTGCATTGCATTATTAAATGTAGCAATTTACACAGAAGACAAGCAGACTCTGCAGTGATTGTTGTTGACTCACAGAAAGGATCTCCCCACACGAAATTGTTAAGCAATTTTGGTTGGAGTACAAAAATGTGAGAACTTTTGTGAATTTTTTCATAACTTTTGTATAAGCACATTTTTTATTTAAATAAATAGGACATAGTCTCTTAAAATATTTTATTGACAGGTACGCTGACATGTAGGAAGTTTAAAAAAATTTAAATTATAAATAAGCAAAAACTTAATACAGTTAAAAATTGTCAATTTATTTTTTTTCTAAGCTAGCTAGTTCCTTATGCATTTTCTTATAAAGTTTGTGAACAATCTATTTTTAGAAGGTCAAATAATTTATAAAAACCAATGAGAAAATGTGACTGAATGAATAAAAACCGCAAAAAATTGCTGGAGGATATCCTATTCCAGTTTATCACAGTACAAGGAATCCATTTTTTATGGTTTTAATATTGACTGAATATTTATCGATTGAAAGTAAATTAACCGCAAAAAATTAACCTCTGTATATTACAATTTTTAATTACGTTCTTTTATCTCAGTTCATAGTTAGCTTTGATCATAGTAAAAACTGTCTCGGAAGTATGTTGTGGCGAATGAGAAGTTAGTTATTCTCGAGATAAAAAATTAAAGACAAGACCGGAAATTAGCGGCGGTTGGTTGCGTTCCCCAACTTGTGCTTCATCATTTCTTCACAGGGAACAGTGCAGGTGACCACATTTTCTTAAAAACAACCACCAGCTTATAACATGGACGTAATATTTCAGTATTATTTACCCGTTCGTTAAATTCATGCACTTGACGAACCACGACAGAAACAACAACAGCAGGAGAAGAGGAAGTTCCCTTCCTGTCTTCTTTTCTCTCTCTCTCTTCCCTTCTCCGAATCCTTTTTCTTGTGCTGGATACACGAGAAAAAAATGTATCCTGTGAGAAACTCACAAGAGAAACGATGTTTAAAAAAGGGCTCTTTCCCCCCTTCTTGTTAATAGTAAGGATGTTATGTTTAAATATTACGTAAGAATTTTAAGAAAAAGAGGGAGGAATCTTCTTTACAGGTTTCTATATCCTTTTTCAACTGCGGTGGGGGTAAAAAACGAAGCATCTGTTGAAAAAATTGTCGTTGAATTGTACTCTCATACTCCTTTTTTAATTGAGACGGCCGATTAGGTAATTGATAAGCAGAAGATAAAATTATAAGATCTGATTGTTACAAACCGGGCCAAACCAAATCCTCGAAGCTATTAAAAATGCAGTTATTTCAGACAAGTTTACAATTTTCAAAGTTCCGTTTCATTTCAACCTGTTTTGTCCTCAAGAACAAGTTACACCGCAGTAAAAAAAAATCTGTCGGATTAGAAAATGCCCGGTTGCCAAATTCCCATTTGTTTTACAACTGCTTCTGGTTTTCAAAAATGAACGGGTGAGTCAAGTGTGAGGAGGGCAAAGTCATTTTTTGCAAATCCTTTTGAAATATTGGTTTAGTAAACTCTTTTATATCCTTATTTGTTCAAAGTTGCATAAAAATCTTTAAGAATTCTTCTATTTAGCCTTGCAATGTGTGCTAATAACATGGCGAAACCACAATGCAACCATTTGTTGCATAACAGTTAGTTAATCATCATCAGCTCCTATTCTCTCACCCTTTTCTATCTTAAACTTAACCGGAGTTAGGATTATTTTATGAAGATAAATAAAGAAAGCAGTTATCTTTTTTTGCATTTTTTGGTCAATAATACTGCCAAATACTAAAAAAATTGTTTTTATTTACAAAACAAAACTTCCTGTACGGTTTATAAAAAAAATGATTTATTGACAAGCCTTGTGATGATGTCCAGTACTAAACATTGAAGAATAAATATTTAAAACTGTGCTTATCTGTGTGACAGGAAAAGCTGGTGACTCCTTTGTTTGTAAAATGTTTAACTCAAACATTTCGTCTCAATATTTAATTAACCTGGATAGATTAAAATGTTTAGAACCCTATCTGTAGTCTTTTATCTTCCGGAAATTGAAAAGTTTCGGTTGATAATTAAAAGAAAACCTTGGATTATCAATAGGTTCGATGTCCAGTTCTTATCAACTTGTCTTTTCCTTTCAATACAAAATCCGTTTCTCCGTGCATTGGCTCACCTGAAAAGAATTCCTTGTCCTTTTACTATAATGCCAGTATCAAATCATTTTTAAAAGAGAAATGATCAGAGTCAGAAAAAAATTCCTTGATAACTTTAACAACCCAACCCTCTGAACTCTATTCAGACATTTCCTCTTTCTTTGTTTCCTTTTCGATTTTATTTCTTCCTGAGAGTAAAATCGGAACAAAAGAAGGGTCGCCGCCGCCACCACCGTCATTATATTTGATCCAGCCACATCTTTTTCAGAGAGAATCTTGTCTTTACTAAATGCTAATAATCACTTTTTTTCTTGTCGGTGAATAGAAAACTTGAAAAACTGTTCAAGGTTCTATTCCCTTTAGAAAAAAGTAAAAAATGCACTAAACTAGCCATGATTCCAGGAAGTGCAGTAGTTTTCATGTTTTCAAATATTCCTTAAGGTACTTTCAAGTTTTTAAGCCTTTGTATTCATTCACCATTCTTCTCTGCTACCTTTCTTAAGAAAAAAATGACGAGGGGGATGATTATTATCGAACCTTTTTTACCCCTCCAGTTTATACAAAAAAAGGTTTTAGAAGACGATGCATGCAAGCTTCACATGCATTTTTCTTAAGCCGTTTTTAAAGAAGAGGGAGCAATTTATTAGGTTTTATAAAAAAGGGAAAAAATGCGAAGTACAGAAGGAGTTTAACACGGCAGGGTTACTTAGCTACTATTTTTATTCTAAGGGTCCAGTAGCCCAATTCTTCTTCATGAATAATATTACAAGTGTGGGTATGTGTGTGGGAGCTAAAGAAATATTTTCTTTAAAAAAATATTTTTAGGTATGAAAAGTATTGAAAAACGAAAGAAAAAGAAGGAATATGTGGGTAGTCATGTAGAATATTATTTTTAAAATGGGATTTTCATTCTAAATATATCCTTAAAAAGTAAGGAAAGATATTAAAAAGCAAAGGGAAGGTTGAGCAAGGAAAAGTTCCTTTTTTTCTTAAGTGTCAATGTGGATGGTTGTCAAGAAAAAAAGCGTAAAGGTATCTCCATCATTTCCATTGTTCCCTTCTTTATTGCATTGCCACAGTTTTATATTTGTGGGTTCTTTTGTTAATTTCCAAAGGTAATACTGATCCACTCTGAATTTTTTCCCTGAGAAATTGTAAACTCTCACAGTCAGTTTCAAACTCAAGAAGTGAAGCTGGCGAGAGTAGTGGTTTCGCTATGGCTAGTTTAAACTTTGTAAAAAAGCAGCGTTATCAGTTTTTAGATAAGGATTTGTAGCAAAGAAGTTGATAAGGTGAAGACTTGGTATGGAAATTAAAGCGGATTCAAATGGTTTTTGTGCTGTGTTAAAGCACAAAAATAATTTATTTAACCAATTTAATATTTATGGAAAAATATGTAGACAGTGAAAAGGAAAGGGAAGACGGGGACATAATAATATTACAATCAAGGATAAGGAAAATGGTTTTATCTCCCAATAGCAACAATTTTTTTAAATTTTACATTCATTTCTAAGAAATCCGCTTTTTTATCCACGTGCAATATTTAAATCAGTTCCAAAGTGCAGTGTTTAAGCAAAGGAAGGGGGAAAATAATTGTCCTAAAATATTTAAAACGGGATTAAAATCCGTCACCCGTCAGAATAATTGATTGAATGTTACGTTCGTTTAAATAATATTTTTCTGAGAAAAAATAGAAACTGGGCGAGATTGTTGGTATAAAAAAGAAGAAACTTTAGAAACCCACCTCACTATTTCATTAACCGTTCGTAAAGTTACAAAGAGCAATTTTTTCCTGTAAGAGTCCTTCAACTTGCAGTTTTTTCTTATTTTAGAACTTATTAAGCAATTAAATATTTTTGTTTTTACAGTGCGCCAATTTAACCTGTAAAAAAGTGATGGAAATCAGTTAATAAACTGCAATTGGAGATTAATTCATAAAACGGAGGATCAATTGGAAACGTAAGTTAATTTTTTATTCTTTCTTTTTTTCGCTTGGCCTACATTATTTTTCCAAGTATTCCGGAACAAACAAATATTTTTCGAAGAAGGATCAATTTTTTATCTTTCATTTGTGTTTACCTTATGAAAAAAACGCTCCAAATACAAACTCCAGATGATGAATAGGAATGAAAAATTAGGGTGTGGAATATGTACACTTATTTATAACTTGTCAATTATTCGTTGATTTTCCGTATTTGCTACGCGCTTGTTTGTTTTGATTTTTTATATGGGACATTTTTATTCGCATTATCAATCGTTTTGCAGTTTTATCGCAAAAAACACAATTTTAATTTCCTGGTTTGCTTGTGTTAAACTTTGGAATATGCATTTTTTTCGCCAGCTCATGTGCTCTTTATCTACGAAATTATTCAATCCTGTTATTTCCAAGATAAAAACGATGAGAGTAAACAAGTTAATCGGTAATTATACCAATTATAATTGCACAATGTTCTTTTTGAAGCCGCATCTGCTTCCTCCTCATTTAAGTCACAATTTCATGCAGGGCTTAAGTGCTTAATCAAGTGTATTATTTAAAATAGGTGAATTTAAGGATTTGCAATGGTTAGCCTAATTTTAACTCGAAGAACTCAAAAGGAGTTGAAAAACACGTTTCTTTGTTTGGAACAGAAAAACCGTGCAAATCTCACATTCCCTACGCTTTTGTCTTGATCTCTTCCAAACCAGCTTTTGCAAATCCAGGAAGAGGGAAGTAAATACACCGTTTGCATTCTTTGCCAGTTTAACAAAGACAAAAGAGCATTTGCTCCTTCTGTGACTAGGTCTCCCAAATTTTAAACAGTTCACAAATCAATTTTAATTTAATAAGGAACCATTCAACCACTCCAAATTTGTATTTTTGTTAAAAAATATGTCAAAAAGCAAACAATCCTCTTCATCACCATCACGTGCTCTTTTTCATCATAGACAAGATATGGGCAGCAGTGCATTTAGCATTATCTTCATCATACCAATCATTTCCTCCTTTTATATAAGCTTCATCTTTTTAGAGCAAAAAAGCCTATAACAGTTCATTCTTTATACAAAGACTAGCACATACAAGTTTTGCTTGAAATGGGGGAAGCAAGAACCAGGAAGCAATTCTTATAAAGCAATTGCAAAAACGGTATGACTCGCAATATAATACAAAGTAAGGCAGTACAGGAATCTTTTTTTTTCTAGTTGGAGTAGTGCAAGGTCATAGAAAAACGGCACTATCATCAATGATTGAAGCGCTTTAGGCGTAAATAGCATAGCAAGATAAGCTGCTAATGTTGAGTGTTGATGTGCACATGGCTTGGTTCAATGTGGATAGGTATAAAACAGGAGTTTCTATTTACGTAATAATTAAAATCTTCTTTGTCACTCTTCCTAATTCCTCGTCTGGAGAGTAAACAGAAAAAGATGAGGTGAGATCGGCTGCTCGTTTTAGCCATTTCCAATGTGTTTTGGATTTTGCGGCGCTTCAGTTAAAGAGATTAAAATTGTAAATTTTTATTTAAATCATTGTCTTGCACTCACGTGTTCCCACATTCTACAAGATTTTGAAACAAGCCTTATCATTCCATCGATAAGCGTTTTATGAATATATAATGAGATGAAAGTGCACTAAACGGAGTTTAAAAGGTTAAGGACCAAAGAGAATTGAAAAAAACGCGGGAAATTTTTAAAATTCAAACTGATTTAATCTACAAAAAGCTATTGTCGGTCTGAAAATTCGTCTCTTTTAGTGCCGCTTTGTAAACCTCATCTGTATACATGCATTAAACTCTCTGGTTAAGCTTTCTCGGAAAACAATTATCTAGAGAGCCAGATTTAATCAAGCTGACCTCCTCTTTTGTATCTCAAATGACTAGGAAATCTCTTTCGCAAATTGTAACTTCCAAAACCCAGTCTATTCTCTCCGGGCTCCTGATTAGGATAATAATCTTTTTGAAAAGGTTGTAAAGCCAAGGTCGAGTTATAAAAACAGCAATCACAGTTGGTGAGTGTGCGGTGACTAGAGCAGACTTTTATTAGTAAACAGAAAGTAGTTGACTGGGATGATAATAAATTTTTAAGATAAGGGAATAAAAACACTGATTTACTATCATACTCTGGACTACATAAATTTTAATTAAATATTTACATTTAAAAATAGCCACTTGAACTTTGTCATTTTAAATAATCTACCTGTTTAGTTCATTCATTTTAACATCACTTGAAAAACATTTGCTTAATTAATACAAAATCGTTTTTATTTCCTCGTAAGGATTAGAAAAAGCAGGAATTCATACAAGCCAAAGTTGAACACGGAAGTTTTGATTGAGATTCCCCATCATATTTATTACGTGATCCCGAACCATCTCAACACGTGTTTTTGCAAAGCTTAAAGAAGATCTCTTCTTTGTTTATCTCTCAACCTCTATTCCTCTTCATTTTTTGCAATCTTGCTAAGATTTAAAATCCTTCTACCGTAAAGAATCTTTCTGGCTTAGATATTATGTACAAGCATATAGAGATGCATTTTTCACGCATGGTTGAGCTCCAAAAATCCTGTTAACTTACTTTTTTCTAATGCCCTGGGAAAAAACTATTTTTATATTCCTTTTATGTAATATTTTTGTAAACAGTTAAGAAAAACCATGAGAGTATTTTGTTTGTGGGAGAATATCTTGAGATTACATAATCAAAAATCATACATTTTCGATTCTTTCATTTCTTTTCAATGAATTTCAAAATCCTTTGGATTTACATTTTTATGAAATTTATAAAAATAAACAGCACATTCTGTCTTTTTGGGAGGGTCATGGTTACATTAGCAATTAGAAAAAAATTACTTTCCGAATAGTCCACTTGCAAACCCACGGATTTTTGCAAACGATCTTTCTTAAATGACGAACAAGGAAGCCTGCAAAACTTGAGTACGATTAAACCCTGTCGCAATAACTGTTTTGTTACGCGCAGAGCAATTGCGTATGGTTGCGGATTATGATGCTGCTGTTTTTAACATGATTGAAAATAGTGCGTGTTAATATTTTTTGTTCCAAGGTGAAGAGATATTTGAATGTCTGCGAATTTCTGTTGCTTAATCTTGCTAGTTTAACTAAAATCTTGAGCTTCCGCAACAAGGAAGCAGTTGAGCAATCAACATCAACTTTTTAAAGCTAGTACGAAACTCGCAGAAAGAATATTTTCCCACTCTCGCAGACTTTACGGTTATAAAATAATTCACAGGCAACAATATTTTACATAACTTTAAAGAAGGAATTATTGATAGGTAAAACGATCTTCCGGGGATTTATTCATGATCCAGGATTTTCCTTAAATTTGCACGCGAGTGGAGATAATTTGCACAGGTTGAATCATCATCAGCAGAGGTTTCCTTATTTAGAGACATTTCCCCATCATCTGTTTAAACAAAGAATTGTTGTGGTTGATTTCAGAAGCTGGCTTGGCTTAGAGCTTCCTCATCCGCGTTTTTTGCTGCAAAAACTTCCAACGTCCGCGTCCTGTCTGGCTGGCTCTGTCTGCTTTTTTCTTCCATGTCACGTTCCTTTAAAAACAATGGACAAAGCTAATAAAGCAACGCTGTCAGTTCACTTTGTCATCATCATCATCATTCACAGTGTTTAAGCTAAAGCCTTGAAAGACAGCCGGTTAAAATTAAATTTGAGACTGACATCAGTTTGCACAAAATTAAATTTGAATACTTTAAACAAGCTTTAAACTTCCTCATTTTGCGGTGCGAGTTAAATTTAGATTTTTTTTCAAGAAATTACAAAATTCCTGCGAATTCAATACCATTTTTTAATAAGCAAAGCTTTGTACAAAATTGCACAAGCTACAAAGCACAAGCTTACACACACCAACACAGCATAAGCCAACTCTGAGCTTCCGGCAGCCTTTTGCCGGAAGTTGGTTCCTTTTCGCAACCTACTTACGCCAGTGGGAAGAATATAAAAGCAGAGCAATGCGAAAATAAATTCTTAACTTCAGCTCTTATTTCTTACGTAACGTTTTTTGTGTATTTTACAACTAATTTATGAAATGCAACTCACATCGCACAATTTCTTTGTTTACACAAGAAAAGAAGGGAGGGAAGCCCTCGAGGTTTTTTTCTACCACGACTAAATCATTATCGTCGTTAAAAAACGGTTACTCATTATCAAAAATTACTGAAAATTGCTTCTGTTACTGCGGTTTTAAAGAACAGCGTTAGCAGATTAAAAAACTAAAGTCTTCAAAAAGAGAGTGTAAAAAGTAATTTTTTAAAAAATTACGAATCTATTCTTTCAAAATTATACCATTTTTACCTAAGCAAAGCTACAGCTGATTAGCTTTAGCAATGAAGCTAATAAGAATGCAAAAGATCTACATTATTTTGTCTTCCTACCACATCATCATAGTTTTGCAACGGTAATGCAACAATCCTTTTCTGTCGGTTGTACCACATTCAGTTTGCCGTTGCAGTTGTTTGAGATGATTACATGATTGTTACGCAATTTGACATCATTCTCTTTTATTATGTCATATACGCACGCTGCACTATCAAACTTGCTTCATCTTTTTTATTACAACATCATTGCAAAAAAAATGAGAACAAAAAGTCTTGCAATTGCAACTTGCGTACCCTTTTAAGAATTTATAAGCGCTTTTTAAAAAAGAGCCATAAATCTTCAGTTTTTAAAGTTCCTTCCCCAGTGGACAAATTATGGCTTTAGAATATGCCAGGAACGCTCCACTAGTACTGCTTGTGCCAGCCAATTTTGTATTTAGAACAACATTAGAACAATCTGGGGATGTGCTCATTATATGCATTTCGGAAAAATCTTGATGTTCTTAATCTTGTGCCCGCAGCACAAATTACAGCACAAGCAGAGCAAGTTTAGCATATACTTGTTTTGTGCTAATCTTGTTCTGGATATCGATTGGAATAAACTGAGCATACTTTGAGCACGTAATAAAAAAGTTTTTTTTAATTGTTAAAAATGCTTAGTCATGTTATTTTAAGATAATGCCAGCTGTTAATTAAATGCTAATTTAAACTATTAAATGAATGAAGCGGTTTAAGGTGTAGCGTAACATTAATGCACAGACTTAAAGTGACGAGCAATATGAAAACTCCAAAAATAAAATACACAAACGCGTAATACTTTAAACATTCATGTTTTAATTAAATTTAATTTAAATAGAAATAATTAAATGTTTTATGGTCTAAATAATGATCAAACACTTAACAAACCGTGAATAAAAGGTCTGGACAGTAATATTTAAAAATAGTATATTATCTTTCAAAATTATTCTAATCACATTTCTTCCAATCAAATCAATTTAGAATGCACAATTATTAAAATTAAACTTTAAACGTTTCGTCACTATATATTCACTAAAAGTTATTTTAAAACAAATTAAATGCTTTAGTTAAAACTTTAATTGGAGGAGACCTAATTTTTGATTAATTTACTTCAAACTTACTGGTTTCACTACTTTAAACTTAAAATTGATCAAAGTATGCTGATGGTTGCCTTTACTGCAATTGCTATTATGATAAATGAGTTGAAGCAGATGAGCGCGTGCGTGTGTGCAAGCATTTTTTAACGGACGATAAAATGCAAAAGTTTTAAAGAGATTAACTAAACCTGTTCTTAATTTGTGCTGTTTATGCTCAGAAACGTTGGCTTCAGCGTTGCACAATTTGTGCAATATTAGAACAGTTTTGCTTTGTACCAGTTGTTCTAAGAATATTTGGAACACAAATAGTCAAAGTGGAGCGTTCTCAGCACAGTTTCATCCTGTGCTTGTCCATTCGGGTTATTATTTTAAAAATAGTATCGAAGGGACCTTTACATTTTCCTTGCATCATCTTTAAAATAAAATACATTTCTGAAGCCATATAGGCACCTGTTTATTGAATTCTTACGTAATGCATAAAAGGAAGCCAAGTGCATTGTATAAAAAACTGCATTAAAAAACGTCTGTCGTCACAAGATTTGATAAAATTGTTTACGGTTATGTTTAGCTTCCTTCTTTCTTCACTTTTTTACTTGCTATTATTATTGTGATGATTGTGTTGTGTGTGTTCCCATTTCCTTCATTCAACACATTCACAACACTGTTACATCATCTCCTATCATCATCCTAAACTCATTAAGGAACGACTTTGTTACACAAAAAAGCCAAAAGCGTGATCATAATGTTGAAAAATATTGCAAAATTTTCATCTTTCGTAACAATCTTCTTTAATTTTGAACGGAGATTGCCAAAAATTCACTTGAGCGACCCTTAATATTTTTAACTGTAGTTTTTTAAATTTAATTAAAAATATTAAACTTGTCGAACCTTATCAAATATCAACCCTTATCAATTTTTGATAAGCGTTTTCATTCACCCGCAAAATAACAGAATAATTATTTCGGTGTTTTTAAATAAAGAATCAAATTCTCAAGGTCTACCAAATCTTTTTTTAATTTCTAAGATAATCCTCTGTAGTCCTGTGATTTCCTCTGAGGGAAAGGAGGATCAAGGTTCTGCTCTAATATTCATCCTTATCTTCCCTTCTTTTATTCTGAAGGAGCTTCCTCTCTTTCAAAGACATCCGTTACCCAAGTCCCGTTCTGATTCAGATGATGTTGATGAAGAGAACGGGTAAAAACTCGTACAGTTTCTTTATATCCCTGCCCCTGCAACTTGTATCCGTGTCTATCTCGCATTGTTATTCAAATCAATCATTTTTCTTCTGCTACTGTTTCAAACTTTTTTCTGCAGCTCATCCTGTTCAATCTTACATAATAACAGAGAGCTAACCAAGCTGGTATTTTATTCGGTTAAATCTCGTTTGCTCTTTCTCATCTTCCTCAACATTTTTTTTTGGCAAAGTGGGAAAAAATTGTTTAGGGTGAGAAGGAACAAGTTTTTTTCAAGTTCACAATTCATTCCTTCCTTTATCTCTTAAGTTTGACCATTTGGCCCAGTTTTTGCAAACATTCTTCCTATTTGAAATAAAAAATTCAGTTAAATTAACGCTTTTCTTTCCGTTCTGCATCAAATCCTTTGTGCTTTTTGTAGGTTTTTACTATCATTGGAGCTTAATTGCATGGGTTTATGTAAATGTGTGAAAAATCTCTTTTAAAATAAAATATGCACATTTTAAACTATAGTCGGCTAATCAAAATGAAAAGCAATTTATGTAATCATCACAAAACAAATTTTTATTCGGCAATTGTCGCATTTATTACGTAATTTATTTCAAAGCTGTTTTGTGCTCAAGTTGCGATATTTAAGTGCATGTGTCCCAATAATTTGTACTACAATGGTTATAATAACAGCAATGCGAATTATATTTCAAACCAATTTGCGTTACGTTCTCTTTTTCTCTCTTTTTCTCAACGGCAAAAAGAACGGTAAGGAGCCAAAAGGCAAGGTTTGACTGCTAAGGCTCCACAGAAAAACAGAACAGACCTAAGCTGAGTTATTTCCTCGTTCCATTTCCGCCTTTTTTATATTCCAGCTCTAAAAACACGAAAATAGAACTCCGGTTTTTTTATACTTCTGAAATATAACTTTCCGTTTCCCCCAAAAAAATATATTTTAGGAACTTATCCAGGAAGTAGGCAGCTCCCTTTTCTTTCTCCCATTCTTTTTTCATGCTCGTGGACTTCTCTTTTCGGAATTATTCTCAGTTGTGCTACTTATTTTTATAAAAAACAGAGGAGGCGACATAATTTGACTTGTTTGCTCTAATGACAATTCCAAAAGTCAATCACAGACGATTATGAATGAATTTTTAAAGGACAAAACGGCTTTAAAAATAAATATTTCCAGGAAAATGGTTTTTATCACAATTTCGAGATTGCTTTACTGAAAAATATATTTTCTTCTTGAGAAACCTTTTCACTGAAATTAACAATCATCTCAATCTTATCCTTTTTTTTCTTTAATTCTCAATCCAAGTCAAATAGAGCTTGAAAAGCTCCCTCCTGCTTTGACAAAATTAGGTTTTCTTTCCACTCTGGAATATATATTTTCTCCAATTTTTTATACACCTCCTCATTTTTTGAATTATCCAGACTGGAATATCCTACATTAGAATCCTATATTTAACTCATTATCATTATTTCATTGTTGTTTCACGCACGAGCTTACGAGGATGATCATCTTGTAACTACACTCCTCTGAGCTTCAGATGAGATTGACTAGACGTAATCGAGGGTGGAGAATCCAGCTATGATAATCTCCCCGCCCAGTACGTCCATAGTTTTGAGATATAAACAATTACATAATAAAATATGGCAATATTAGTGTGTAGTGGTTTTGTTATCTGTTTAGTTCTACAATAGTCTTACAAGACCAAGCACAATATTCTTGATAAATGCTCAACAACTAACCGTTTTAAATTTAAAAAAATATAAAAAATATGTTTAAGTTACTTTGCTAGGGTTGACATTGTATTGTCAATAAGAAAGACAATGCCAAAAATGTATATATTTTTACTTATGGTGCTATTTTATTGAAAAAGCCATTCCATGAACTTTAATGAAATTCAAATAATTTTATTGGCAGGTATTATGTATTTTGATGATAA
>JAANSO010000372.1:0-37951 GCA_036507315.1 Lepidocyrtus fimetarius
GTATCATTAAGTTGGTTGGTTACAAGAAATTGTTAAATGAAGATTATTGCGGTGTGGAAATAAAGTCTTTTATAATTAATTAAAATTTGATTGTGCTGTTTGTGATAATTGATTGATCATCGATGCTCTCTAGCGACCCAGGTCAGATACAGTAGGAAGCTTAGCATTTAGATTTCGAAACTGAAAGCGTAAATTCCGAACACTTGTAGATGGAAACATGTACAATGTAAGTACTAGCTTGAACATGTGCATTGATCAATAACGGATTCAATTAGGAAATAAATTTCATGCAAATGTTTAACATATTTACTCATACAAGCAGAGAAATATGAATTAAAGACTTTTAAAATGTACTTTGGTTTTAAGTACAATTTCCCACAATCTATGTTTTTGGGGGAAAGTATGAAAACCCTTATGAAACTTATAATAAATTTTAAGCATTGTTTCAATTTCTATAAGATCTGCAGTTTAAAAATAAAAATTATGTGATTGCTTGCTACCCATACTTACTACAATTGTATTCGAGGCTAACACTAATCTGGCAGAAACCTAATCCTATCATGCAATATGAATAATAATGATGAATGAATAAGAACTATTCATTATTCGAATATTGTCTTCTGCTGATTGAAATATAATCAGCACCAATCACTAAAGTCATTAATGCAGTTATCATGTTGAAGGAAGTAACGCTGTTGTCAATGTCCCATATCAAAATTGATAGACGCGGACATGACATGATCCTTCTATTTTGACATGTACCAACTATAAGAAGTTTGTTTTATACTTTTAATCAAATGTGTTAGATTGATCGCAAATCTTTCTATAATAAACCAAATTGGAAAAGTCATCATGATAAAATACTTTAGTAGAGGTTACCCTCTCTAATACACCAATGCCGATATTATACTGGCATGACATGGATATTATTACAGTCTACCTCTTGAAAAACTAAGCTTTAGCTGCCGTCTCCTACTGCACCTTTTTTCTCTTGAAATCCCGGTTTTTAGCTTTTCTTGTCAGATGTCTGTCACAGGATGAGGGATATCCATTTTGAATGATAATATCTTCGTCAAATCTTATTCAAACTTCTTTCGCATTTCTTAACTACACACAAAATTGTCTATTTGGTAAAACTGAACAGTGAGGATATAATGCGTTAATGCATTATTTAGATCAACTGCTGCTACCTTACCTTATCACATTTTATCCATGAGTTGAATTGATGAAAAAATGGAATGGGCTCGGTCATTATCAATACTTGTCGAAATGTAGTTTTCCATCCTAACTGTTTGCTTTTGATATCGAAGCAATGTGGGGCCTTTTTCATTGTACCGATACCACGATTTTACTACTAGAAACGAATGGAATACTTTTTATTTTATATTACTCCCTTTAACAGATAGATTTGCAGACGCTTCAGCTTTGTCTCAGCAACATCCTTTGGAGATTCTGCCTGTCTACCTCTACCTTATTAGCATTCATGAACGTTTCTACAAGAATTTAATAAAAATACTACATGATCTAAAAAAGAAACGCTATTTTCAAGCGTTTTTATGATTTGCTAAAGTATTAAGTAAACCATTTGTAGTGATAAGCTTGTAGCTATCACTGACTAACTTTTGGTATTTAAAAAATTGTTTGCAAAAAGGATTTCTCAGTTTTTGTCATTTGACGAAAAATGTTGACAAAAGTAATTCTGGCAATGAACAAAATTTTAAAATTGCTTCGTTTTTCAATGTCTATAAATTATTTACCTAAATAAAAGATGTTTTATCTTTATCCGTATTGAAATTCAGAAAGTCATCGTTCCCAGAAAATATTTCCCGAAACGCACATTACTTAATATCTAAAATAAAAGTAATGTCATGTAAAGAAAAGACACTGTCATGTACAAGGGTTAAGCAGGAAATGAATTAAATTAGCATATTGTGCAATATAAATACCCTTTAGTAATTTTATAATAAGCATTAAAAGAACTCTTAGAAAAATGATGTGCAAATAATGTTATCAAAAACATATTCCAAGAATTTTTCTCAATTATTTTCTTTCCCTTAAAATAAGATAAGGTAAAGATTGGATTTGTGATAACTTTGTTTGAATTGACGTGAACAAACACAAGTCCCCAAAAACTAAAATTAAAAAGGATATCTACTGTATAGGATTGTATGTCATTGTCAGGTACTCAATATTCGTACGATACCATCAGACACTTCTGCGAAAACAGATAACATTTGGAGCTTACAATTAAAAAGTAGAAGCACTTCACCAGGTCTATTAAGGGTAAAGCCTTTACTCAAAGGCATAGCACTGAATAGATATCCACATTAAAATCTATTCATGTATAGTAAGGAATACAAAGTAACAGGTTAGCAGCCAATTATGATAGCAAATGCAAACTAAAATCAAAGGTTTGTAAAAGTAGTCTGCAATAAATATTAATTCCTGACAACCTCCGTAACATCTCTATACGCAGCTAATTAAACTGGTTGCTTTTCTCTTTCTCCACCTGATAAACGATATTTTGCGCGTTATTTTCATTTTCTTTGATGAAAGCATTTGATTTTCATTGTCTATGTGTAAAGAAAGGTGATTTGATCGAGATTTCTTGAATATAAACTGATCAGCTCATCATCATTAATCATCCCTTATGTCAATAAATGTCCATCCAATGTGGATAATTTAAAACCAGAGATCTAACACTACAATTACACACTGAGCGCACCTTTAAACCATATTTGTTTTGTGATGACAAAAGATTCATTCAGTTTTAAAAATCCAAACATTTGTATTAAAATCAGCAGCAGCAAACAGAAGTAAAATTTTTGTGACCAATTAAAATAATCTTGAGTCGGTAATTAGATTTTCACCAACCTAAACATTAAACAATAAAACAACTAAAACCAACCCGTAATTATGATCACGCAAGTTTTACGATAAAACCTTGTTTAAATCCATGGACATTCTGGAAATGGAGATAAAAATTAGATTTCAAATTTGATACATTTTTGCTCGACAAATTACAATGAAATTATCATTTCATTATCAAGAACATGTACCATTATTGTTTGCCAAATAAAGCTCAACTTTTCATAATCTTGTCTAAACTATCTTAAAATACATGTAGCAACTTTTGTTTTTACTGTGTATAAATATTAATAGCAGGTAATAAACCCACGAGTTTTGTTGAAAGTCGTTTTCAAGTATGTTTTACAAAATGTCGGACTGCTCCAGGGAGGTGATCATTTTGCATCAACTATAGCTATAGGAGTTTGTTTCACCTTTTTATTGCTTGCATGCCATGGGCAACTATTGCAAAGTAAGCGTGCTGGTACGCACTCTTAAATACATATTAAGTAAGCATACATTATCAAAATAATCATATTTGGCATAAAATTGCCTAACTACCTAAGCTTAAATATCAAATAACAAGGTCTTATTTGGAAGCACATCTACTCACAAGATTTTCCTAAATGTTTTTGTTGTTTATGCAGCTACTCTTATGTCTTTGAATTCGTTGACAAGATTGTACATTTGAAGTTGATTTATTGCAAACATGAAATAAAAAGAGTTCAAATAGTTTTCAGTTTTATTGCTTCTAATGAATCCTGATTTTGGTTATGTGGTAGTCCGCACAAATGTCAATTTGTTCTCGGTTGTAATAAAAATAAAAGATGGTTTTATTATTAGAATGACGTCCGTCTCTAAACGCTGTAAATTAAATGGTCTGCAGAGGAATTTTTAATCTAGTAGTATGAAAGCGTGATCCGAATTTAAAATAGAGCAACCGGTGAAAGAATGAATAAAAACTTGATAGAAATTTTTCAATTTAGTAAACTTGCAATATGTATTGATTACAATATAAATGAAGCAAATCAGAAAAATGCAAACGCACACATAGTAATTTTAGATTGGGGAGGTTATATTTTAGATTTGTTTATAGTAAACAGGTTCTTCCTTCCTTCTATTACAAGTTGGCAGCGAGACGTGACCACAGACTCGATGCCAGCCGAAACACCAAGCACCCTATCAAAGAGCAAAGTGCATATACGAAAGTAATATTAAATGCCGGTCTTTTACGAAATAGCAGAGACAAACAACATTTTTCCCATAAAATTCAAACAAAAAACGAAGAGAGCAGAGAATTCAGAGAAGATAGAATTAATAAACGACCTTTTGTTGTGTGGCTGTTTTTATTTGAGTTGGACCTTTCAACCTGAAAAGGCAAAGGAGAAAACAAATTGAACTAATATTCATTTTTCTTGTTTCTGGCTCTAGCCGTGCCATAAAATCTCATAAATTGCAATTAAGTAAATTCTGACGGAAAGAAACATAACAATTTAGCAAAGCCAAAAAAGAGACTGATAAAAGGACAACCCACAACAAAATTCTTTCTTCATTTATCAACTAGAAAAATAGAGAAACAAAGAGAGAATTTTCATTTAGCAAATTTACAATACGATATAAAACTTTAAATTTATGGATATGAATAACTTATTGTGATTTTAATAAAATTGGTCGTGGTAAAATTCAAACAGCGAGAAAAATGCTCAAATTCCAACAAGAAGCTATTAATTAAATTTACTTCGCTCTTAACACTTTGTTTGCAAAAATATCAACAACAAAGCAAAACTACAAAAAAACCTAAGCATATTTTCATGTCAGAAGTATACTAAATGTCATTCATGTAAACTTTAAACCGCAAGTCTTTCACTCGTAGCTGTATATTAGTAAGTACTTTATATGAACAAAAATACCAAATAAAAAGGTCAATACAGATAAATTACAATGATTATAAATAATTGTGTGCAATTAACAATAACTGGCCACATTTAGATAAAGTGGCTTGTTTGCAAACAACTGAAATCAAAAGGTTTTGAGCAGTAATGCGATAGTAGTAAGAAAAAGCAGACAAATATTTAAATCTGCATTTGTTAATCAAACTCATTAGATCTACCATTCATGCCTTTTTATAATAAAGAAAGGAAAGAAATTAAGCTTTTCCTCATTACCGGATTTTATCAAAAAATGTGCTAATTATCATAAAAATGTCTTGTTAGTTGATTCTTTTATCTCAATCTTACCTAATCGTAAGTTCAATTGTCTCGAAATAATAATTTTCTCATTTTTAACTCTATTCACACTACGCTGACTGCACTGATGAAAAATTTCATTAATTTTAAATGGATTTAAACTTAACTAGTTGAAAAACCTTATAAAATCCGGATTTGTATTCATCATCTTGAGATGTTAAATTCAAATAAGATATCATGCATAAATAATTACCATTATCAATACACTTAAATGCGTATGAGCGTTCTTTTTGTTTATATTCAAATGAGTCTTGTTAACACTATCTTAACTTTTAAAAAAATCACAGAACTTTCTTTGATGAATTCTAAAAAGTTCATTCATGGTTGCTGTACCTATTTAATGGTAGTAAGTATATAAGTAGTAAAAAAATTTGTAAGCAGGTTAGGATCCTTAAGTTTATTTCGAAAAGCGATGAATATGCGGTACTCGGTCTACCAATCGAATAATTCACGGGGCTTCACCGTTTTATTTATGTGTTCAGTTTTTTCAACCCTAATGATGACAAGTCAAAGTGATCGAATAAATCAGCCATTCATCACTTCTCCGTTGTAGTTGTCATTTGAAGTCTGTGAATGTATTGTATTTTGATAGGTTTACATCTGAAGACGAAGCGTATTATTGTTTGTTTTTCGTAAGATTTAAATTGATTAATCCCAAGCAGCATTGTAGACTAAAGCTTTTTAAAATGCTAGCTATGCCATGGCATAATCTTATTATTAAAACAAAAGACAAACTTTGAACCGGTCAGCAAAGCATTGCTATAATTTTAATCTTAAAAGGAGCTCGTTATGTGTGTTTGTTATTGTACACACTTAATATGTAATGTCAAAATACAATTTTATTAACCCTTTTTATTTTTCCTTGCCACCGATACTGTATTTGTTCTGTTTTACTTTGATCGCCCCACGAAGAATAATTTACTATGAAAGTTATTGCAAGTTGTGACCAAGTTGTATCATAGATAATCATAAAACCACTGAGTTTTTGTGTAAACTTTTAAACACGTGTAAGTTTGTGAACATTAGCACTGCTTGTAAAAAGAAAAATAGGAAGTACTAATCCGCTGTGAGGTTTAAAATATTAAGATCTGGTTGTCTCCATATATTCCAAGTTGAATCCCGTTTTATTAACAATAGAAAAATGCAAAATTGTGATCATGCTGGTTATTTGAAGAATTGTTTACTCATGTTAACTCAGATACAGTAGTCACTCTTGAATATTTTATTTTTGAAAAACTATTCTGTAGCAGGATTTAACCCGGCAGGGTTTTTTTTGACAGTGATGCAAATAAATCTAGAGTAACCCCTGGCGTGCCTGCCACCATAGTACCTTCTCGTTGATTTTTTTATATTTTACACGATTGCTTCCATTTATATTAATTTTATTCAAATAGAAAATAATTTATTGGAAAAAATTATCTATTTCTGCAAATAATAATAGAATCTGATATAATACCTGTCTAAAATATAATGGGCAAAACGTGTTGTTTTATGACATGTTAGAATATGAAACTCTAGACGACTTTAGTTGGATAAATAAAAATAAATTCAAAAGTTTATTTCCTTTTCTGTTTAGTCTACACATTGTTATCTAGAAAACTGTTTAATACAAGCTGCAGTTATGGGACCACCTAACTTGCACCTCTGAAAATTAATATAATGATTATTAGGAAAATGGTTTTTGCTAAAACTAATAGTTCAAGACAATTAAATTGACAGCTCTAGTAATACATATAAATTCTTATGCTGCAAAAACAGAAAATTTTAGCCAGGATCATTTCTAACTATAAATTTGATAACGATTGGCTCCTTGGGATAATGAAGTTGCATCTAAAACCATAAAACTTTACAAAAGAATTTGGATTCGTTATGAATTTATTCTTATTTCTTTAAACTTTATGATTATTTTTACAACTATTATTGTCCTTAAGTTATTTCTCAAATTCCCTCCTGATTTTCACCAAATTGCCTACAAAAGCAAGTCGATTGAACTCGAAACTCCCAAAATCTTTCAGTTAAAGCGCTTTCTTGTGATTGTTGTATATAAAAATTTATTATTGTTATTACTTTGTCTGAGTTGATCATTGAAAAAGATTGTCTCCGGATCACATCTACAAACAAGTAACAATCCCATTTTCAAGAGAAAACTTGTCCCATTAAATAGGGAGGGAAAGAGGACCTTTATGACATTGGAAAACCATACTTCCATTCTCATCTTTATCATGCTTGTATGATCACATCTTCCTTGTCATTATTATCATTATCTTGTAGAATTTGCAAGTCTGTGCAACTCCTAAAGTTCATACCCAATGACAACTACGCAGTAGCATGAATGCATTTTTTAAAAAGTACTCACTAAAGTGAACTGCTTTCCGCTATTGAACATTTAAACTTGAAAGTGACTTTGAGTTAAAACCACGTCTTCAACACTACATTCTTATAACCATAGACTGTTTTGAAGCTTTGATCTGACAAACCTCAAAGTTTTTTGAATTTTTATGCATCAGTATGGATTATTCGTATCGATTTCACCCAGTGATAAGAAGAAAAAAGTAAAAACTAATAATCCCACAGAAGATCTACCAGATTGACATAATGAATGTACTGTAAAAAAGTTGCTTACACATCAAAACATTTTTTCCTTTCTCGGTATTTTCAAAGTTACTTAAGGAACATCAATTTGCCATTGATGACTTGTACTTGCATGGTAGGTGGTAGGTAGGAAGAAAGTACTGCAATTGTGGCGACCATTTGGACTCTGACTGACAGACTCTCATTTCAACTACTGAATTGCTCCTTGCATTTTTCAATTTTTGTTTTCACGCGAATGGCTAAGGATAGAGTGTTTGGCAAACATGGTAGTTTGTTGAAATCTGCGTTGTTCACTGACTCGTCTTGACTGGATGCATGTTTGCCTGATCGCTTTGGCTCCCCAGTGGCAAAAACTGTACAATTTTAGTAGTTTTATGATGACATGTCAGGAATCTAATCTCGTCTGAACTGTGTTAATACATTACTTTTCATACAATTCTTTACATTCAAAATTGCATTCAGCTCAACTGAAATTACGATTTGTGTACACAGTGGAAGCAGAAACAGCTTGAGAAAACTTTCAAAGAAAAGTCGAAAGAATCTAAACCCCAATATTGGACAAGTGAGTCGCTTTTTAACAGGATACTTTATTATTGATAAGCAATATTTTTGAAATAAATGTCCTCAAAAGAAATTTATACACAAGCTGTGGCATTGTATAAATGCATATAAAGAAGGCATTATATTACATTCGCAATAAAATTTTATATGCATCCTTCTGATCCTAATGCTAATCTTAATTTAACTTTTAAGTAAAACCTTGCTAGACGCATCTAAACGGTTTTCCCGGCGGTTTTTTGGCAAATTACTTTTTTAGTTCATACAGTTTTATGGACATGTTGATGTCAGAAAAACAAACAAAAAACAGGAGCACGTAAACGGGAAGAGAGAAAGAAAGAGACAAAGTATTTACATCGAATCGTTCAATATGCCAAATAATCTCACATAAAATGATTTAACTTCCTTGCAATAAAATGTTGACGTAGTTAAAATGTATACTACTTCTCAGTTATGCAAGAATGCACAGCGGGGTTTTCTTTCAAAAGTGAATTAGAAAGTCTTAAGAAAGATTCGGTTATGAATGGTTCTATGAATTATCCGGGTTGTACAAAGCTCTACATTGACTTTTTTCGGTGTTGGTCATGTATAGTTATTTAATATCCCATTATTTATTCATGCGTGGTGGTAGGTAATGATTGTCGCGGTTTATGGTTTCTCGAGGGGAGAATTAGACGAGACAGCTGCGAAAACGAGAAATCTTGCCAATGCCAATGAGATGTTGACGGAGTCTTAAATTTCACTTTTCACTTACTTACAACAAATTAAATAAATAAACCCAAATTAAATTTAGGCATCTGTGTCAGTTTTCCAAGTTATGCAAACTCATTATTCACACAGTAAGCAGACAGTCAGTTTCCTTTGAGGTTGGAGAAAATGTGAATTAATATTTCAATCCTTTAATTGAAAAAGTCAAAGAGTTAGTCATCGTCACATTTTTACGTATCATTAATTTGCTAAAGTTTGATTATTCTCAAGCTAATAAAGTAGATTTAAATCTTGATAACTTGCCAGATTAAATATTTAAAAGGAAATGAAACGAGGACCAGCAGAGATTTCAAATAGATGACAAAATTGTACATCTAAAATGGTGTATGCATGCCTGTTAACAATATCCGCGATATAAAAATGAAAAAAAAAGATTTTTCGGTTAAAGGGTTATTTTATTACTAAATCCAAAAGTGCAAATTGTTAAAGCTGCCATACTTTTGTACTTTACAAGATATGAAAAATGGCCTCACACTTAGTTTACGATAAGATTTTATTTAGAGCAATGGTAAACTTTTTGTCACCAGACTGACTTTGGGCACTGCCAAATTTCACTTTTACAGACTTTTCTGACCCGTCCTCCTATTTCGAAGGACAAGCAGTTGCTGCACAAACTTAACCTGGCTCAAATGCGCGTTATATTCACATATTAAATCTTTAATTTTATTTGATAATAAGAGAAGATTTACAAGTGATTATAATTATGCACATGGGAGAACTCCCATTAGTTTTTCATTTTCATTTTCATGACTCAATATTGAAAACTTTACGATGTGTTTGTCTCGTTTTATGATTTTCAGCTTGGCTTGGATCGTTTTCAATGGCCGTGTCAATGTTCCTATCTCCTCTTTGGGTGTCTATTTGTAAGAGAAAAAGCACTAGGTTATCTGCTGTGTTTGGAGGTCTAATTGCAGCTTTAGGCTGTCTTTTCACTTCCTTTGCTACTAAATTTCATCAGGTTTTTATCAGCTATGGATTCTTTATGGGTTAGTGCATACATGAAATATTCCTGAGATTGTTGGGTTCAAAGAAAAATTTCAGCCAATAAAAGACCAAAGTATGGATAATGTCAAGTTTCTTTTGGTAAATTTTAAATTAAAATTGTCTAATTTTAGTTGAGAGGCCTTGGTATCCTTTACTGACATGAGCACAGTCAGATTTGAATTGCGAATTGGATTCAATTAAAAATTAAGTCATCCATGGCCGTTTGTCTTAGGCAGACATTTTTCTTTATTCTCAACTTTATCTTTCGAACTTATTATGCAATGTTATATAAATAATATTCTTTGAATTTTTAGCCGTTGGAGTGGGGCTTACGAGGTATGGTAATAATATCTTAGAAAATATTTATTTAACATGCGTAAACAAAAGTCGAAAACGTTTTATTTTTTGATCACCTGGTTAGGGATGCTTCTACGTTAATGGTGGGACAGTATTTTAAACGGAAAAGAATGTTTTGTGAGGCAATTGTTGTTTCCGGTTCTGGATTAGGAATTACCTTGATGTCTATTCTTGTTCATAATGCAATCAGGTAATAAATTTAGAGCTGAATTAAAATAACAATGGTAGTTGCTAACATTTTTTCGTTTATAGTTCATTAGGGTGGCGTCTTGGTTTGCAAGCTGTCACCGGTACACTTTTCCTCACATTTTTCCTCGGAATGTGCTACAGGTAAGAATAGAGTAATATAATATTTAAAATTATGACATGATCAAATGTTTTAATCAATACGATGATTTGCAACTTTTATGCGTTTAACATAGATCAAGTTCCTTGTATCATCCACAGGTTAGAAATTAAGAACTATCTTTTGCCTCAAATAATTTAACGTAAAAAAGCTAGTGGAAAATACAAAAGAATTAATTTTTGATATTTTAAACAGAGACGAGCAATTCTTCATTTAAAGAATCAAAAACGCAAGGTAATCAGATTATTTTCTCTCCTATTAATTATTCTATATTTTTCCAGCTAAAATACAAATTATAATCAGGTAAAGGAAAAAGAGAAGAAGGATGATAGAATACCATTCATTGATTTTTCATGCCTAAGAAGTAAAACTTTGCAAATTCTTGTGCTGTCAACTTCTTTCACATCGTTTGGCATTTTCACTCCACTGCTTTTATTGGTAATGAACATATGAACATTCCAAAGATTTGTTTTGTTTCATGCAAAAAACGAGGCAAAAAATCATGATTGTTGTTTGTGTGCAGGTTGTTGAATGTTCAAAGAAAAATTTTGAAGATTCTTCTATTCTCATTCTTCACATTTATGTGGGAATATTTTGGATAGCTGGTTGCATTACAATTGGGTTTTTGGCAATTCAGCAAAGTAAAGATTGTGTACTATCTAAGCAATACTTGTGCCAAGTAAGTCAAATTGATTAAAGCAAGGTTTTGTTTATGTTATATCACTGAGGCAATTTTACCCTAAAATTTAGATGACCAGTGTGATATGCGGGATCTCAATCATGGCTTTGACTTTGGTAACAGGACCAGACGGTTTGGTTATTTTTACCTGTGTGTATAGTTTTGGGCTTGGGGGTTACAGCAATTGTTTGAAAATTTATACATACGAAAGGGTCCGTGCTAGACACTTTCCAAGAGCTTGGTCCTTTGTTCAATGTTCTCAATCAGTTCCTGTTGCTTGCGGAGTTGCTGTCACAGGTAGGCATTTATGAAAGGGTACAAACAAAAAATTGTTAATTTCGCTTTCTGTCATTTCCAATATGTTAAAAAACATGTAGGTTACATCAATTCCGTTCTTGGATGGAAAGTCGGATATTACTTAGCGGCTGTTGCCGTATTCTTGGGAACTTCTTTCTTATTTCTCACTGACGTTAGACGAAGGCGGTTGTCAAGAAAGAAAACAAACAATAGTTCAATGAAAACGTAAGACGTATTATATAATAGATTTTCATATAACAAATTCAGTTTATTTAGAAAAAATGCTTTGACTGTGTCAGTTTTCACATTTATTTGTCATTGTGAATCTCGTCAAAGTTCTTTTCTTACTGTTGACAACCTGCCTTTCTTTTTGTTTTAGTAACGAAACTACTGAGACAGTTCAATCTCCAAAAGCACGCAAAATCTCATTTTCCTTCCCAATAATGGAGCCAATTGCTCCTCAGTCTAAACATGACTCTAGCAATGGTCAAAACATTCAAGTGGATCCAGCTTTGCTAAAAGATTTTGCAACTTGTATTTCCGAAGAAGGCTTCCCTGATATAGATTTCCAGGTAATCTTTGTTGCTTTTATAAGTCAATTTGATGTAGGGTGAAAATAAAATTGTAGCAAAACGTAGGACATAATGCATTTTTGTGGATTTGTATATTTGATTTGAATTTCAACAGGATTTATACTTTGGGGATTGGGCAGACTATTTTAATGGGGATATTACATCATGTGGAAAAGTAGAAAACTGCCTTCTTTCAGAATATGGTATGCAGCTAGTACAATTCTATTTTTGGTCGCTTTATTGTTAAAGTGACTTGATTTATCTGATTATTTAATTCAAGATCCCGAATATGCTGTACTAATCGAAAAAAGGGCACGAAGGTATTCCGCTGTTCGACCCAACTTCGCTCAAGCGGTTGCTGTAGCTAGTGGAGTGGTTCGTGTTGGAACAAACAATGATAATGGAGAAAATAGAAATCTATCTACGGTTACCGGCTCAACCACTGCTGGCAACAGTCATAACGCTGCATCCACCTCTTCATACCATCATCGTTTACTAGCTCCTGGGTCGTTTCATATAATTCCTGCAACTGCGCCCTTGGCATCTGGGGAAAATGCTGAAGATTCAAACATGACAATGTCTCCCGAAGACAGCAGTCAAGCGTCTGGCATGCCAAATCCTAGAGAAATATCCGTCTTCCGCAATACTCACCCACACCCACCACGGTCTGGCAGACGATCCACCGTAGAACCTCCATCAAGATCAATTACTGTAATTGACGAAGCATCTGTCTAAAAATATCTCAGTCATAATTAATTGCCTACCTCCTGTGACTCATGAGCGTAATGTCATGAGAGCAAAAATAAATAATCTTTTTTTAAATATTCAACACAGGACTGACATTTTCAAATAAACATACATAAGCGTACACACAAGATTTGCCTAGATAAAATATCAAAAACCCATCCTCGGTGATTTTTCCCTTTCCTTTTTTGACAAGTTGATAAATGTTAATTTGTGAAATTTCTCAGCAAGATGTATACCCTTCTACAGAATTATATGTAAGCGTCATAACTTATCTGCTGTCTAATCCGCAGACCGACAAAAGATGAAGATGAGTTACGTATATTCTTCTGTGATGACTTTATTATTTTTCCAGTATAATGATCTCGTTACAAGTAAATATAAATTGTTAGAATATTGAGGAACCTAGTCAGTTTATGTTGTGATTTTAAATTGCTTATTGCTTCATAAGAATGGTTATTGCTAACTAAAAATGTAAGGAGGGAATAATGGAATCGTATATTTGTATAACAATATATTTCCTACTTTTATCATCAATTATTTCATATATGGTACTATTTTATCGTCTATGGTGGTCCATGAATGGTCATTCATTTCTAAGTTATAAAGTGAAACAATGACGAAGGCTTTACATTTGACAAAAACATTTCATTGTTCAAAGATGTATTATTGTTCTTTCCTGCTGTTTTTATTTATCTCATTGTTAATAATTGTTTTCTTAATAAATTTTTGACAACATATATGTTAGTCTTGCAAGTCCCAAATTGCAATATTAATCTTTTTAAAATGACTGATTGATAATTGTTTATGATGAGATACATTGTTGCAATTCACCTTTGTAAAGCAGAGTTTAGAATTGTATTTAAAATAGCGTTCCTCTATGTATTTAATATTTATGTTTATTTATTAATTGTTGTTATTATTGAATATGTTTGTCTTAAATAAAATGCTTGCCATTATTTAAAGCGCCAAGTTGAATTACAAAAAAATATAACTGGTAGAAAGCTATCTTTCGAATGAAATGTGTTATGTAGATAGATATTTGTGGATTTGCTTTACAAATCATTAAAAGAACATAATACATTCCTTATACACATAATTTCCGCAATGGAGCAATTATCCAAATCACTGAAAACAAACTTACGCGTTATATCGCAATGAGAGGAAAACCCTGTTAAAGCTCAGCTTACCCTTAATCGAAAAGTTTTTGAATTTGTTTGGATTCTAGTTGAGATGCCTGTTATAAGGATTAACATATTTCCATGTAAGTTCCAAGTCTATTAAATTATCAAACGTGTTTAAATATATAATACAAACCATTGTTAAAATCCGTACCTATAAAATGCAATTATTATAAATGTTCTGTGGTTTGGATTTCTGCAGATCCAATTTTATTGTTTTTTGGTTTTGTTTTGCCATTTTCATTGAGAGGGTTGATGGAGAGAAAGCTTGGGACCGTTGCTGCAAGTGAGGATTGTGCTCCCTTTAGTTCCTCAACGTGCTCATACATGCTAAATCCCAGCTCAGTTTTATCCAAACCTTCTTGCTCTTCTTCTGGAGATGCTCTAATATGAAGTCCGGGGATTTTGTTGATTACAAAGAGGATCAAGGCTGTCATTACGAATGACCATCCAAATCCAGCAACCGTGTCAAGCATTTGAAGAGGTACTTGCATCCAATTTCCATCCAACCATCCTCCTTCTATCTCTTGTCCATCCACTGCTGCCACGGCTTTTTGTGCAAAAACTCCTATAATGTACAAAACAGACAATACACATCACATTCCCTCATAGATTCTTTAAATAGACATCTTGTCAAACGCCAAAAAACCTGTTAAAATGTTCCCGACAATGCCACCTATCCCATGACAAGAAAACACATCGAAAGAGTCGTCAACACGAAGTATGTTCTTGGAGCACATTGCAAAATTACAGACGAGAGCTCCAAGAAATCCAAATACTAAGCTGGAGCTAGGAGTTACGTAACCTATTCAAAGCAAGATTCATTAACTTTTGTGTTTATTTTATGCTTTAGCTAAAAATTAATTGACTTATTTTCGTACCGGATGCCGGAGTAATGCTCACAAGGCCACAAATTGAGCCTGCACAAAATCCCAAAGCCGACCATTTTTTACCATGACGGAAATAATCAATGACACTCCAAGTAATTCCTCCAACTGATGCTGCCAGGTTAGTTGTGATCATTACCGTAACCGCCCGTAAGTTTGGATATAAACCAGACCCCGCATTTGCAATTAGCCAACCACACCAAATAAAGGAGGTTCCAATGTAAACATGTGTCATATTGTGTGGAGGCCTGTCATTGTATTACAAAATACAAACAATTAGGTTGTTTGCATAATAGAATGATAAAGATTTACCCAAAAATACAGCATTCAATTAAAGAAACAAAATATGTTAAACGCACCTTTCTGTGGTGTCATCTCGCTTTCCAACCATGTATGCATATGCCAACGCCGCTGCACCTGTTGATATATGAACCGGCGTTCCCCCGCCAAAGTCAAGAGCTGGAAACAAATTTTAAATAAAAATCTGTGTATAAATGCAATCTCTTAAATCACGTATTTGTTTTAGGTAAAACTACCTCCTATTTTAAAACTCCATCCATTTCTGTTCCATGTCCAATAAGTTAAAAAATCAAAAACCAAGGTTGACCAACAGAAAATAAATACAACGGTTGGAATGAAACGAGCCCTTTCAGCAACTCCACCCAATATAATAGTGGGAGTGATAACGGCAAACAAACAATACCAAATACTTGCAAGAAGCTGAGGTACTTTTTCATTTGTAAATGTCGGCATGTCACCGATATTTCTTAAAAATAGATGATCCACGTTTCCAATCATTTCGTTACCGGTATCGCTTAAGCATAGCGTGAAGCCAATTAGGTACCACTGAAAATTGTTTGCATTTTATTATTTTGTATTTTATAATTTCAATGAAAATCGTAACATGTCATTTATTTAAATACCTGGATTGACACTACGGCGCACGACCATAAACATAGCATTAGCAAACTCAGGGAACTTTTACTGCGGGCCATTCCATTGTAAAAGAAACCCACACCAGGAATCATAATCCCTGAATAAATATTGAATTTTGCCAATTAAATACAATTAAAATCATGCTTATTTTTAGTGTTAAACAAGTTTGCTTACATACATGTAAGTGCTGTGGTCATCAAAAGCCAAGTCATTACTCCTGAAAAGATAAAGGTTTGGGGTATTCTGAGAAGTTACTAATTGGTAAAAGTCAGTAAATATACTTATCCAAATCTACATTTCAAACCTGGATCATATTCTTTTGGACTTCCTTCCGTTCTGAACTCGGCAGAAGCATTTTCCGCTCCAAACAGTAACGCTGCTCTACGCGTTGCATCCATTGTAAAGAAATTGTTGGTAACACAATTCCAAAAACAAAATTATAGGAAACTGAAATATGAAAATAAAGCAATGTAACCCAAGTTCAGCTCAAATGCATTATGAATAAAAGTGTTAATCGGTTTTTGATTATCCCTTTTTAAAGTGATTATGGCTTAGATAAACTGTTACCGGTAAAATAAAACAGGTTTTGTTGCTTTTAAAAGTGCTGGTAGTAATTGCCAAACGAGATAGCTCTTCTCACTTTATTAATACTGTTTATTAATGAGAATTGCCACAGATCAGCCGAGGAAAACGTGAATAAAGTATGAAAATGATATATTCCTCATCTTCTACTACCCAAAATATTTGTTTATTACATCAATTCTTCAAAGAAGGAGTAGTTGAATGAACCATCTGTAAACACAAGACGTCATATATAATTAAGGTATATTTCAATTTAAACACAACTTGCAGTTTTTTGCCCTAACATATTTATCCCCCTTTGTTAAAAATTTAAAAAATGCAAACCAAGTCATGCAATCCGAAAATATTTAAAACATGACTAAAGTAACAGACTAAAATTTTTACACTTTGGAATAATTTTTTGCATAATATTGCAAAAAGAGTTTATATGTTCTATTTCAAAAATTTGTAAAATTTTATGCTTTAAACGTAATACTGTACTTTTTCAACAGCCTCTTATCTCAGAGATTTTAGTGTTGCTGTAGAATGTCAGTAATTCTGTTCCTCATTCGAGTCGTTCCGGACAAAATAACAAAATTAAAAATAATGAGGAAAATTCAACAATTGCATAGCGAGTAATGAGAGCTTTTATAAACTGTCAAACAATGAAGTGCTGCACGAAAACACTTAACTGTATACATTATCCAGAGACGAGGGATAGCGCTAATGCACACTAAACTAACATAATGCGGAGGTGAAGTCAGAATTTTATATGTGAAACAATTTTATCGTTTCAGTCATCTAATAAAAAGTAAACTTTTGTAATTAACGTTGACTTACAATGTTCTAAGGTTAAACTTAAATACGATGGAGAATTGTGCTACTAGTAGTTTGTGGTGACCTTTTTTAAACAATTTATAGTCTGACTAGATAGGTATGTTGAATTTATGATTCTATTGTTTGAATACTACAAAGCAACCTTAAAATAAATAGTTCCGTTTGCGTGTTAATCCATGTAGAAAAGTGAAACCCACCCAGGTTTCAGTTTCCAGATACTCCGATTACAAAAATTAACACCAAAACTAGCCACTTCCCAAGCAGTTTAGTTTATAAAATGTTGATTTTTAAACACACTTATACCTCCTACAACGAAATAATTAAACCGGAACCAAGGAACGATTATTTTTCTGTTGCTCATTGTTCTGCTCTGACACGAAAGAGACCTCAACTAAATATAATTAACTAATTTACACGATGGTTTTACTCGAGACAATTTCACATGACAAAATCTATCATGGCTTTGAAATCGTCTCATGCTAGTAACATTTAGACGTTTTGCGGTAGATTTTAATTAGACAATTACCAAATTGAACCATCATCGCGTCTAATACCTGGGTCTGTTGTGAAGTGTGAAGAAAATTGTCGCTGTTTTTCCCTGTTTGCTTGTCTTCCTGTTAGAAGCCAGAAGTTGTTAACACGACAAATAGCAAACACTGCAATTTTATTAAATGGAAAATTGACATGTGTCGAGATTCGAGATAGACTTGTGTCAGAAATTAACCAAACAAACCACATCTTGCTTTGTAGTAATCAGTAATTATTGTTTTTGTTCATTCCTTATCCAGTCCAGACAAACAACTAATAACTAACCTATATGATATGACTGGGCAGAGGTTTTGTCCAGACATGACCAAGTCTTTCAAAAGGCATATTTTTCCGGCATAATTAATCCTTATTTGATAAAATTTATTGTAAGACTACTAGAATGGCATTTGTTGAATCCTATTAATAAATAAACCGAAATGTTCGTGATTTGTTCCAATTTGGAATTAAAATACAAAATAAATTAGCAAAAATAATCATGTCTGGTAGACGCAAGAAATTAAATGAAACTAAAACGACTCTCAATTTATGACCCTGAATTTATGGATTAGAATACTCAAGTTTTTAGCTAAATGTAATATCCCTAATTGTTTGCACGTTTTCTGATTTCTCAACACAAACACGCAAAGTAATATAGCAAGAATACATTATGCAACTAATTACAGGATTTATTAATAGGTATGCTCTTCACTTACTTCAATACAGCACAACAAAAGCACCACAACAATGATGACTTATGCGTTTTGCTAAAGATCAAAACCTCTTGCCTTTATACGAGTGTATTCGAATTAAAAGTAAAAATTAAAAGTAGCATTGATTGGTGATCCATTGATTAGACTTAAAATTGTTTAAAAATTGTTATATAAATAATTTTCTTATTAAACTTTTTGGTTTGATAAAACATTTTAAAACGAGAAAGGTTAAACTCTGTTGCAGATAAACCACACAGCTATTTACTCTGATATTTCTACCCCATAAGCATAATCGCTTAGTTATGATAAGTAATGCAAACTACCAATTTTCTATTACGTAACTTTGAAACATTTTTACGCGTTTATAAAAGCCAGTTTATGTGCATCATTGGAGTTAATTCACATTTTTGCCTAAAAGCGGCTACAATTAGCTCTCTTCAAAATGCATAATGATTATACACTAAAATTCGTCTTACCGACAAACTGTGAGTATAGATGATTGATATCTGCCTTGAAAATTGACGTAGCGTCAGTCTGCTTGTCAAATTAATCACAAAAAATTCACATTCATGAATTATTTTTAGTTACGTGAATTTAGTAATACTTTTAGAACAAAGAACCAAACTTATTTTCAAACCCAATAATTCAGAGATTGTTCATGAAGTGTTGTTAAGCTGTTTTTTGGAACACGTGCAACTTTTTATTTTAAAAACTCTGAATCACTTTTCAATGTCATTAAAACAAGTTTACACATTAATAATGTATAAAGGACATTGGCAATTTTGCTAGAACGCGAATGTCGTCTGCTTCACACCACGTTTTCACTACCACAAAAACGCAATCTCAATCCAGGTTGCGTATAAATCACAGAAAATTGAGGTGTGATAATGAAGCCTTCCACAAAACGCATGACTAAAACATTGCATTTAATCGCGAATTATAATTGTATCCGCAATGACAGAATATGAAGCTATTAAAATAACAATGGTTTCTGTAATATATTGATTTGATGCTATGATAGATTCAAATTTGTTGATGTATTGATACCTAAAAACAATATTGTACTTACTTACTAGTAGGGAGTCACTACCAATATCACTTTTATTTTAAAACTTATCTCTCTGACGAAAAGAGAAATCTGTGAGGAAAGAGTAAAGTGTCGCACAAAAGAGAATAAGTAAAGTTATATTTTGTTGGTAGATAGATCGTAAGGCAGTTAATTCCGAAACGACTCAAACCAACAAGAAGATCAACACCATAAAATTTGCAGAAACTGTACTTTGCAAAGGACAGGAGTAAAGTGAGGTCACTATCAGAACGGCACCGACTTCTTTTTGCAAAAGCATCATGGGAAGATTTGCTTGCAATGCTGCACGCAAATATCGTTTGCAATTTTAACACAAAGTAGGAAAGAAGCATGGCAAGTATAAAGTTATTGGCATAGGTAGCTTAGAACTCGTCCTTGGTAAATTGTTGAGTTTTTTTGCATGGCATGGTTAATATTGATTCATTTGCTTTTTCCTTATTATTTACCAATTGTTGATTATTTGAGGTGTTTTAATACCTTTACATTTACTTAAGTAAATACGCCATTTTGACAATAGCTGTACCGTTAAAATTAAATTCTTTGATTTAGCAAAAATATTATGTGCATTAATCCTAATCGTGAAAAGTCAAAAAGATGAGGTACAAAAATGAGACGTTGCAGTTATGGTTTTATGGTTTTATAAAAAGAAGATGAGCATCTTGCATGATCTTTGTCTATGAGGAGGGTGATAGACAAATAGAACACTTCATTATTAAATTTCTGTTTCATTTTGAGATGATAACTTAATGATAGGGCTTCAATCGTCGTTGCAGAGAAATAATTGCTACGTATTCTAATCCGTTTCCTTTTAAAATATCATTTAACCATCTTCTTGATTTAGTAATAGCGACAGAACCACTTCTATTTCTGTATGTATACTTGTAACAATAGTCAAACTAAATGCTATCTACGTCACCTTTAAAAATGCATGTATGTACTAAAATATCAAATTTTTGCTGTGTGTAAGTAATCTTTCTGTGGTTTAATTTTAAACATTTATTAAATTAAGAGACAATAATAGGGTATACGCGTGTACCAACAACATATAAAATAAATAAGAATATTTTTTGGCTTACGTTGAATCATGAAATCTATCAATTCAAGAATGAGGTAGATTCAAACCGTTTTATGATTGACGAGAAATAGCATTGCACCTACTGAATGTGAAGGAGTAAGACAGGTTTTGATGTTCTAATTAATTCAAAGTAGGAAATCCATAAAACTAAAAATCCTTAAAGCTTTTTTTGCGGATGACTGGCGCTAAAAAGTGGTTAGATTTTTTTAAAACAAAGTTTGTTGAACGATGGCTATTTAACTCAAGTTTTAAGTCATTTAGAGTCAAACTATTTAAAAATCGATAGGAAGTAAATCAATTTTCTCAGATTGAAAGTGCAAATACAAATATTCAGCTTCGACATTAAAATAATTTTATCTGTTTAATTTTACGTCTAACGGAATCTGTAAGAATGAGTTCCGATTATTAACTTACGGTTACGCTGCAGCAATAAAAAAAGGTACACATGCTTTACACTCTACTAGACAGAAAATGACCATGAATTTATGTATAGTGTGTGAACATAAATGAGTTAAATCGGAAATAATTAAAACTAAATGGGAATGAGAATTTTCAACCGCTTACTACTGCACTCTCGAATTAAATTAAAAATCAATTACGGTTCAAAATCAAATGATTGAAGAATAGTTTTTGCAAAAATCCTTATTGGTGATTTTAATTGCATATCATCACTTTGTGGAATGAAAATAAGTGAAAATACTTTTACAAGTTAATACAAAAAAGTGTTTTAAATTCCATTTTAATCCACCGTGTCCAAGTCATCAATCTGTACTACAATATCATCATCAAGAACTTTTGGATCGTTGAATTCTGCCATGTCCAAATGCTCAAACATAGTGTGTCTCCACTCAATAACATCTTCATCTGTATGATGATGACCAGCATGCTTCTCTTCACTCACTTTGACGGCAAGATTTACCAGAACTTCCAAGATTTGCTGGGAAACGAATTCACTGGACTCCTCCACACATATAGTGGAATTCACGGCTTTAAATCAATCAATCAGAATTATCAGTTTGTTACCTTCAAGATACTTTAATTATTTTAAAAGTAAAGTTTACCATTCATTCCATGCTCAAACACTGCATTCTGAATGCATGATGCTTTTTCAGTCTGCTTCATTGATGCCCTTAGTTCACTCATTCTCAATATAACTTCAAGAACAGTTCCAACCAGGTCTGCCACTAACGGCTCAGGAACTTTTGCACTGTTCAATTTACCAGAGCATTCCAACGCTAAAATATGCAATTGTTAATTTAAAATCCTTGTTGATTGGCTTTTAAGTAGAGTCATATTAAATTATCAGTTTCAAAAACTGTGGTTACCATTTAAGAAATCAAAATTAGAATTTCGCCATTCTTGATACACCGTTTCTGGGGGATCCACTCCTACGATGGTTCTGTATTTGTTGACTTTCATCACAACATCTTTAACAATTTTGAAAACGCATTTAAGTAGCTGCCAGTCTGTGTTGGCACCGTCAAGTTTTTTCGCACAATCGGAATCTTTTATTTAATTAATAAACAAAGAAATCTTATTAATATAGCCATCTATTTTATATATTTAAGTTTTAAAATATTAGATAATTTCTAAAACATAGCAAATACCAAAATCGAATTCGGAAAATGTTTCCTCCATCCATTTCGATGTTAAGTTCTGTGGTGGGTATTCCCCCTTTACATCCTTGTAGTGACTCGCCTTTATGACAACATCAAGCAAAGTATCCAGGATTCCATGAGCAATTTGCTCATTAGCGTCTTTAACATCTTTCTTTAGACACTGGCTTTCTAAAACGTTATGGTTTGCCAAATATAAATGATTTAATTCAAACATAATTTTGACAGTTAATTTTTGCAGAATGTCTAATTGGATTTAGGATAGCAAAAGCCATATTATTTTACAATCTTATGCTTCTTACCGGCAATTATCTCAAGTGCGGAATCTCTCCATTTTTGAACTGTGTCATTCGATGGCAAATCACCCTTTTCAGATTTATACTCGCTGGATTTGACAGCCACGTCCACTTCAACTTCAAGGATATTTCTGATGAGTTGATGGTTAGTTATACCTTCTCCAACCTTGGCCAAGCATTTTTTATCTATACCAATAAAAATTTGATATTTTTTCAAATAAAAAGGCCTTTTTATTCTTTTAAATATTCCATACCAGTTAAGCGTTCAAATCCTTCGTCTCTCCATTCCTGCCAAAGGTTCTCAGTAGGATCTTCTCCATAGTCTGATTTAAATTCTGCAGTTTTTACTACTTCGTCAAGAATGCCAACGTCAATCAAATCTGCAACGACTAATTCAATGTTACTATCTGAATTTTTCCTTAGACAATCTAAACATCAAATATACCACACGTGATTAAAAATAGCTCTCGAATAATGTGAAGCAAAGCAAACATAGTTTAACCAATATATTTAATTTTGCCAAATTACCCCCTTCAAAGTTAAATCCGGCATCTTGCCATTGTTTACGTAAGGTATCAGTCACGTTCTCGTCGCCCTTTTCTTCAAACTGTCTTAATTTAAAGGCAACATCTAATACAACTTTAAATATATCTTCCGCTAGTACCTCTCCAATCTTTGCAACTGTTTGCTTCATCATGCAATCAGGGTCTTGAGAAAACATAATTTGTTATTGATTGTTATCACTGTTATGCTGATAATGTCCAACTGGCAGAATACATACCAATTAAGAACTCAAAGGCATCGGACCACCACTCTTGATAAATCGATTCTGGTAAATCCCTTTCATTGGCAGCTCGATATTCACATTTCTTCAGTACCAAGTCTTGAGACAATTTCAAAACGTCTTCGAGAAACTGCTCCGGTGTAGCGTCCAACTCATCTTTCCATGAACATTCATACCCTAAAAACATGGAACTCTTTGTCAACCTCAATCTTTATACAAATGTAGGTCTACGTTTTAAATTTGTTTCAAAGATACCATATTTGGTAACTAATTGATCTGATCTCCATTTGAACCAAAGTAATTTTGATGGTTCAAATCCGTGTTCATCTTTGTACTCGCTAGATTGCACTGCGACATCAACTAGAACATCCAATATGTCTTTTCCGATTTTGTTTCTTCTCTCAGCAAGTTCCAGTACTTCAGGACAATTCTCATCTTTAATAAAAAAATTATAATCAAAACCCATCAAGTATATCATTATCAGTTTCGCAATTAAAAATCAAGATTATTGGAACATTTTTGATTCATTTAATTTAATTTCCTTACTATTTTCTTTTACATCGATTTCCATAAATAATTCATTTCTCCATTCCGTTTCCAACTCCTTTGGAGGATCCTTTTCTTTAGCGCATCTGTGCCAGCTAACTTTAATTACAGTTTCCAAAATAACATCTAAAATTTCCTTCACGGCTTTTGACGCTTCTTTATTTGATGCAAATTTTTCACGATCAAATCTACTCTTGAATTCCTGAAATAACTTATGATTGATTACTTCATCAATTTCACTCATGAATTTCGTTTCCGCATGAGACTTTCTTGGGACCAAACTATTGGTGTACTCAATGAGATCTTTTTCCACGTTATCTACTCGAGATACCAGCTTGGGAAAGAATAGCTTCCTCCCTCGGAATCGAACAGTTGTTGCTTTTGCCTCTCGTTTTCGTTGTAATCGAATTCTTTCCATTTTTTGTTTCATTGCCCGCAAAGACTTTGCAGTTGGATGGTCGGCTTTTGGATCAAAATCTACAAAGGAGTCTCCTGCACCGCCTTTATCTGCCTTTGCATTTAGTATTTGTTTGTCAAAAGTGTCCAGTTCATTCTTCAAAGATTGAATTTTTGCACATTCTCTCAATCTCTTTGTATTCCTTGCTTCCGCTGCTAATCTTTTGGTGAGGAAGGGAGGAATTGTTGGACGTTTCTTGACAATTGACTCACATTTCCCGAAGGTTGGCTCTTGTGTCGTCCCCAACGAAGAACAAGCCACAAGTCTTGCGGCTTCGTTTGTGAAATAAAGACGTGCCAAATTATGTCTGACAGTCTTGTCATCATCATCGGCATCATCTTCTTTTAATTTTAGCTTGTTTTTGCTGCTGCAATAGTTCGGATAATTATTAATATTGCATTGATTGTCCATTGTTGTAAACTTAAAGTGAATTCAAGAAGACTGGTATGATAACTGAAGAAGATTGGTTAGGGAATTAGCGTACAATTTGTGGTGTAATAACACTTATAAAATTAGCGATTGGTAACAACACCGCAACAACTGTGTTCAATAATATAATGTATCCATGCTTACTCTGTTAATAATCGTAAGTCTTTCTGAAACTTACAACAAAGATGAAAAATTGAAGTTAAAAAGTGATAATCGCAAAAACCAGAGGTCGTGGATGCGTCTGCGAGGTTATAGGTATCCCCAATTTGTCCCTATAGTATGCATGATTTGTTTGCATTTAGATTAATTACTTCTTCAATGTGCACTAACAAAGCAAAGAAGGGTAATTTCCATAAATTCTTGGCGGCATCCTAAGCTCATGTTTATATAGTCTTCATTCGTTAAATTTAAAAAACTGAATCTAAACTCATTGCATTTTGCGCATGAAGCTTGGCAAACATATATCTTTTTATGTCACTCAATTTTTATGATAGTTCTTAATGGACAGACTGACAAGTTCATCACAGCAGGGAAATTGGTTAATATCCGTGAAATACACAGAGTGAGTTTATAATGATGACATGTCCAGTTGCATTTAAGCTTCATAAGTATCTATTCAAATTTTCATGATGAGGCTTTTACTTTTGAAAAATTTTTGCAAATTTAATTTGATTTTTAATTTAACTACGTGATAACTGATGTTTTTCACTGTTGGGGGGAAATATAAAGAATTATAAATACATAGACCACCAATATTTAAACAAGCAACTGGTAACAATAGACTGACATGTTAAACAGAATCTTTTACTTTCTTGTTACTTTCTTTAGTCAAGCCTTTTCTTTCTTACAGATCTGTTAAGACGTGAATAATCTACATAATTCATGCTGTACCACTTCACGTAATATTGATAGTTGTTCCTTTAAACTCACTATTACCGCCAGAGTCATTTATCACGTTTAAATCAAGCATCCCCAAAGCCTATACACATATAACAATCATTAATAATCCATGCAATAATGAAACAGAACCGATCGTGACAGAACATAAACTGAGATACGGGAAAAAAGTAGTTTTACATCCATTTCTTCCTAAATTGTCTTGCTTCTGATTTTGTTTAATTTCAGGAGAAACTGAACCGGCTTTCTTCTTAATGCCTCCTCCGATAACCATCAAATAGCCGTCCATTTTACAAGCGGAATAATCAAAAACAGACATAAAAATAGTTGAGAACTCCATCACAATTTTACAAAAAGAAACAAAATGGAATATTAGTACTTTTTGTTGTTGAGTTTTTGCATCACTTGAACAATAAAATGAAAATTTTCTCTTTCCCATCGCTCGCAGCAAATTCTCTTCTTTCATTTATACTGGGGCAATGTGATATCCAACCTTGTTGTTATCCACCTGCTTATAAAAGGTTTGCTGTACTTTTTTGCAAAAAAGTGAATTTGATATGATTAAAGCCAAGTAGGATAAGAACGAAACTGTAATAGTAGCAAAACAAGTCTTAAAACAAATAGTTTGCTATGCCAAACGATTGGCTATTCAGTAATCAAAGCAGTTAAGAATTTTTTTAACAAGAAATGATCTGCGATTACACGATATCGACATATATTTTCAAGAAGACGGCTGTGCTAGTAGCAGAGACAAATGACAGATTATTTAAGCGATAGAGGTTTACCTACAGTAAAAGATTAAGGGTAGGTTCCATCTTGTTAAAATTTTGTGATAAGATCATTTCGGGTTCACCACCCTCACTTAATTCAGATAATCTACTAAAAGTGCAACCTACGTAAAATATGTTGAGCATAATCACTATTTTTATGTTTGTGATTTTGATTTTTAAGCACAAGACTTGGCTTTGATTGATTGAGTCTTCAATTACGCAAGTTGATTTTAGCCTTCATTCGAAGGAATTTTTTGAATGAAACAATTCTGCTAAAAAGTAGAGTTCTATGAAATGTGCATTTGCGTTTTAAATAAGCTTACCTTTTGCATTGAAAACCTTACCTGGTTTTCGATAGTAAATCGAAATCTAACCTAATTTAAATTATGATCCAACTAAATTTTATACTACCTTTTAAAATTTTCAACTGTAGTACTAACGTGTTACAATTTATTTATATATTATGTCTCAAATCATATTAAATGACGTCATCAAACAACATAATAATTTTTAACATCATTTCTAAATAATTTATAACTTCATCCACTAACTCGTAAATTTTTAACGCTGTCAACGGTAAATTTTCAAAATCAAACGATATACTGTGGTGCAAACATGACCGATGATGCAGTAATAGAAAGGGCGTGAGAAGCCAACGAGCGATGTGGAGATCATGGCAATTTTATATGTAATTTTTGACAGTAAAATTATATTAAAATTGTAGAAATAAGACCGTAAGTCGATTTGAAGTGCAAAGTATATCGTATAAAATGTTATCTCAAAAAATATTTTATTACTTATTTCACACTGTTGTTCCCTTCTGAATCGTTTGAACCGCGGTGGTCTTGGGCAGTCGCAATAATGAATCAAATATTAAAATCGTACCGCAAAATAATAATTTCTTATTAATAGGACGAGTGCTTAAATAAAAAGTGTATTTGCTTAAGAAAGCAGTAAAATTGAATTTTTAAAACGTAAATCAGAAATCAATACCAATCACAGAAATATAGTTAGGTCTGATACAAAAACACTAAAAATCGATTATTAAATACAAATGGTAATCAAAGATGAAAAAAACACTTTGTATATCATTTGCAAACACGTCGACAGATAGATTCGCAAAAGTCTTTATAATAAAAAAATCCGTTTGCAAGTTTAGCCGGCATCCGCTTAAGGTAATAAAATATCCACTCTAATGCAATGCTGCGCTACAATCTTGGACCTTTCTCCTCCTCTTTCGAGATATTCATTACAAATTTTATAATTTTTACTGTATTAAAAAATTCCTAATCTGCTGAGTCTTAAACTAGCTTGTCGGTTCTTTCTTTAGCCCCATGTTTTGCTCTCTCCCTGTGATTAAATTTTTCACCTTTTGCGTGCGAGTGCTCACTGTGACTGTGGAGTTTGACTGGGAGTATTATTTATTAGATGGTAGAGAAATGAAGTGAGTGAAAATGGCGGTGTAACTTTTCTCGTCTGTAGAATCAGTAAGTAAAAATGATTTGTGATTTTGATCTGCTTGATCTTGTTGCTGTGTTGTGTCGTGGTCTTCTAAATCAAATCCATGTGAATAAAGAAGATAAAAGTGCAGAATTAAAAAAGACAAAGATTTGTATAGTCAAATGTCGTAGAAGTATACACTGTAGAAGCAAAATTAATCATTATATTCTATATATTATACCAGCTTGAAATTAATAACAGTGAGCATAATAAACATACGTAAATATGTATTCATATTAATGATAATGATTGATAAAAAAGGTTGTATACCTGTTGTTTTAGTTTTGATTTTTATAGATATGCAGGAAGCAAAACTTTTTTTGCAAAAGGATTCAATTTAAGTGACAGAGCAGCAAACAAGAGAAGACCAGTAGACTATTTGGTTCCTTGCTAATATCATTATTGGCATCAGCTTCCATGTTAGTCACTTCAACACGCTAAAAATAGTAACAGTGAAAGTACACAACAAAGAACATTATTTGTGTACGTTAATGCTTAGTTGGTCGCTTGATTAAATCACTAAAATTTAATGGAAATGCGTGATTCATTTGTGCAAAAGCAGAAGTGAAAAACGTAATAACGTGAAAATATAACGATTTGTTAATTAAGTTTGTTATGTTACTAAATAGTTGTTGGCTAAATAGATTTCATTTTATGATTTCTCCACTGGAAAACTTTAAAGGTAAAAAAAATTCATTTTTATTAATCATTCTCTGTGCACGCCCTTATGACAAAATCATATAAATTAGCAAAAATCGACAGTGGCACAATAAAAGTGAGTATTATTTAGACCCGAGTACGAAGTCTTTAGGAAGTCTTTAAGTTTTCATTCACGGAACCTTTGCACGAGTATAGAAAAACTAAAATCACAATAATAAAAAGACGATATGGTGTTTTGACACTGACCAAGCCTAAACTGTCACTCAGCACAATAGGGCATAAAAATGTTTTTATGAATGCATCATACTGCTATTTACACAGTCAATTTCTTTCTTCGAGCTTCATCTTTAATAGAAGTGTGTGTCAGTTAGAGTTAGCCCAAAAAAGAACTGTTTTAAACACAACTTTTATAGTGATGGTCAAGACAAGTTTTTCAAATTTTATGGGAAAATCATCATTATAACTACAATAAAACCGTCTAATACAACTTCTTCTTCTCCAACTTTATAACCTGGCCAAACCACATTAAATTATACTTTTTCTTCTAATGTCATCTTTCCCCCTGTGAATCCTGAGGTTTCTTCACTTATTGAATCTTACTTATTTTATTTTTACAATATATAAAAAATATTTTATGTCTACCAAAGCAAAAAATGTACACAAGAAAACGGTTCACTTTTATCAATCAACTTGAACAAACTGTAAGATCCCTATCCCGTAAGGGAAGTTTACATGTTACAGATAAAATCATTATGATTTTACTGTTCAACTCATCAGCAAGTGCCTGCATCAGTAGGTAAAAATCTTTGACACTTTCTTATAACAGAAATTAAAAAGTATTTACGAGTTCAAACGTAGTGCACATTTGACTCGTTACCAATAAATCAATTTACTATTGATATGAACCTAAAGTTCATTATTTCTCCACTCTCTAACGTGATTATATTTTTAAAAAATAAACTGCGTAACAAAGTCATAATTGCTGGCATTTTTGGATTGTACTCAACCCTAAAATTTCAGTTTGCCTAAACAGATAACAGATAAATATTATATTTATTAGTTCAGATTGAAGGTGTTTTTGCTACAACTGGTTGTAAAATCCAAGCCAATTAAACAGTCGACAAAAGTGTAAGAGTCCATTAAATATGAAATATGAAAAATCTATCCTAATTATTTGGCTTTCAACGAAAACCAAAGAAAACATTGCTCTTAAAGCTTTGAAATTGAATCAATCATAAATTCATTCCAGAATGCAAAGAAAACTATTGGTAAATATGGATTGATCATTTACTAAAGTATGATCTCGACCAATTAAAATTTGGATACAATTTTTTTATGCATTGTAATCATTGTATTTTTGATTATCATCTTGCTCTTTCATCAAAACATTATTGTGATTTTCCTGACTTCCATTATATATGATGAAAAACCAGCACAAAATTTTTCAGGTAGATTAGTAAAGGCAGGAAATTTAATTGATTAGATTTGTATCTTTTGAGAAATACTCAAATGTCAAAAGTTCATTAATAAGTGTCTAAAAGATGAGAACGGAACAATTTTAGAAGGGTAGCAAATAAATTATTACATGGTTGAGATTTAGCGGTATACAAAAAACGAAAGAAAGAATCATGGTAAAAGTAAAAGATAGGTGAGTTTCAGCTCACCAACAATTGAATGAATTGTTTTTAACAACTTACCAGCTACTGTAAACAAGTATACGTGTACATTAGCAAAAATATCAAAGATTTGACGAAAGGTTCGTCTCCCAACATCATTTATATTCACCAAAACACGTAAGCTATAGACATCAGTTTAAATTTTGCTGTCTGAGGAAGTTTG
Source organism: Lepidocyrtus fimetarius (assembly GCA_036507315.1). NCBI lineage: Eukaryota > Metazoa > Arthropoda > Collembola > Entomobryomorpha > Entomobryidae > Lepidocyrtus > Lepidocyrtus fimetarius. Next base: position 30,587 of record JAANSO010000372.1, read on the forward strand.
CTAATGGATCAAAAGTCAACAAAGCCAACATGAAAATATTTATGTATTTTAACAAATAAATCTATGTGAGCATATAAGAAAGAGAATATCGTGTTACCTCATGCAAAATAACAATTGAAAGAATACAAGTGGAAATGAAGAGAAAAGGTTGGGCTAAAAGATTTTTCTCTTTTCCATTGTGATTTGTGATTACTTATGCATGAAATGAAGAAAGATGAATGAGTGAGGTGAGGACCCTTATTACGTATGCATCATTTTGTTATAATATTACATACACGCTTGCATGCAAATTGGGCAAATGCTTCCTAAAACCTGCAACCTGGCTACTGCTACATAACAAATACTCTTTTTTGATACCACGGTTAATCATTTTCTTTGCTATTTATTTAGGTAATTTGTGTGTTTAATATGCTCAATATAATGAGTTGTAGATCTGCAAACTAAATGCAATCATGATTCTTCAAATCATCTCTGAGGAAATTTAAATAGGCATTTATGTAAGTGTTTTCTCTACATTAAAATAGTCTGTAATATTACAATTCCTGAATACCTTCATTTCCTTTCATTAGTTATTACTCGTATATCACATCATCTACGTAGCATGAATAGCTGACAGATTTTAAACTGTACGTTTAAATTCATCAAAATTTGGAGTACAATGATGAACATTGAATACCTTCATTAATTAAAAACCTATGTGTTTGGCTTTTTTGTAAACTGTCTTCAATGGAATGTGTAAAGTATTTGCGTGTTGACTTCTGTGTTTGCATACAAACTTTTAATAGCAAGAATATAGTTTACAACCTTACTTTACTATATAATCTCTGCATAATAGCTATCGTTTCAACTTGAGGGTTTCAAAGATACTGACGGGCTTTCGTGGTATCTATCATTTTTCAATTAATTGTAGTACAAGAGTATTATCTAAGAAAAAGAAATTGAATTCATCAATTTTAACAACCTCGGGGCATCAAAAGATTCCTTTGTTTTTCTATAAAAAACTATTTTTACAAGAGGAATAGTTAAATAGACAAATCTGATAATATTTATGCTGCATCGTACTGATGAAACAATTTTGCTTGGGAAGGCTAAAGACACAAGTGAAGTAAAAATTGGAGTAGAGATTAAATTAAAATAAGATTGCCAAAACTTTCTGCCATTGAATATTCATGTAGTTTACTGTATGTTTTTAGAATGAACTTTTTCTTAAAGTTAATCAACGCTTATATTTGCAATCAGTGATAGAAAGGGGCTATTGATGCAGAAGTATAATTAAACTCTTTCTGCTATAAAAGCTGTAAAAGAAAATCATAAGCGGCTGTGTTATATTAAAGAGTAAGTTTGATAAAGATAAATGAAGATGAGGGGTTCAACTGGAACTAATTTAAAATGTATATTAGTATAAATGGTCGAGAAGCTAATAACACATTCAATGCACAAATATTTGCCAAATGTCTGCCAACAACCTACATCACATCTTTACATCCCACAACAACCCTAAAACTCAATCATCTTCGTGAGGAGGGATATTACCGGGAGCAAAACATTCAGACATTTTTCTGTATTGATTAAGCTAGCAATATAGCAGTGCAATGGGAAAGATGTTTGGTGGCTTGTGATTCTAAATTCTGATAAAATTGAATGAAGTCTACAAAGGTGTTATGAAAAAGCTTAATTGTTGATAACATCAACTGTGTTGACTTTTTTGCTCATTATAATGAGTTAAAATGTTGGAAAACGATGGAAAGTAGACTACACAAGATGCTTTCCTTTACATCCTTCAGAAGAGGTTGACTATGTTTTACTCCCTTTATCGTGACACTAATCAATCACCAAGTTTTAAAATTAAGATAAATTATTACTACCTGTGGTTCCAGACTGGTTTACAATGAAAAACGCTTCATTTCATGGTACGGATCATCTAGATTTTTTGTTTTGCACTTTTAGCCGTTACACTTTGAAACGGGGCTGAAAGTTAATAGTTAAGTATCATAAAGATCTTGAGTGCGTGTGGCTTTTTTGTGCGGTTCAATGTTTTAGTGTAATGCACTGGGACTAAATATTTGGGAAAGGTTTAACAAATGATTGCATATGATAACATTGCCTATTAGTTAGTATTTGCAACATTAACAAGTTGAAGGTAGAGTTTCAAATGTAAGTGAAAATGATCTACAGATAAAGGAGTAGTAGTAATAAAGTTTTTGTAAGCCAAAAATGTGTTTAAACTAAACACATTAGTTATCTCGTCCTTTTAGTAGTGCGATTATGTCAAGAGAAAATGACAGGGTTAAAATGAGTTGTGGTAAATGAAAATGAGTCGACGAGTTAGTGGAGAATAACAGTGAATAGATTCGGTCAGAATAAGATTTTTTCTGAAGTGCTCTCTTCAAATGGCTCTTCTTTAGATCTTCTGACACTATTGGAATTAGAAATTCTTGTCTGTCATCTCTTTAAGCTTAAGTGTAGCCAGAAGGAAGACTAAAGCAAAATATTAGGACTTGAAACTCTTCAGTTTTCAACTGGCCATTTAGCTAATACCATAAAGCATTTTTTACTTATATTGTTTACACTTTATCATAATATATTCATGTAGCTTGTCCCTTCATCTTTTCATGCATTGAATTTTTAGGGTTCTTTAATTTCTCCTCTTCATAAAATCAACTACATAATGCAGGGTTGGAAAAAGACAAAAAAGTTCTTAACTGTATCAATAACAAGATTGTAGTGATGCTGATTCCGATTGCAATCATCGTATCATTGTTAACCAAAATTATTATATTATTCGGTTGAAGAAATAAGAAACATTCAGTCAAGATAAAGGAATGTTGATTTTTCATTCAAGTCAGTCTAGAGGGTAACTTGTGATCAATGTTAAGCTCCATGCATTACGTAAGGTAAATCAGAAAAAAATGGTCTTGTATGCATCTAGTGTTTAGCATTTACCTGATTTTATTTCGGTGGAAGAAAATGTGAAGAAACCTTATCTCTAATTACATAAATAAACTTAAGTGAAAGACTCAAACCCATTAAGGTAAAAAAGTAAAGCAAAGTAGCATGTATTAGGTGATTAGTCGATTTGTTTGTGCAAGATTTTCTCCTATAGTTTTAGATAAGATAAATGGTCGAGATAAAAGGTACGAAAGTGATCCATGAGCTTAAAAATCAGCCAGGAGTCAAAGTGAGATTTTTAAATCCTGTGATATAATAGCAGTGGTCGGATAAATAAATTTTAAAACATGCTTGGGTCTTCTTCGGAAATTTAAGAAGCTCATTGCACAGCATTCTTTAAGTAATGACAACCTTATTATGTGTAATTACTAAAGCCTATTCTTAAGTTAAATATTCTTTCAAGCAAGAAAATTTTTGCTACGTTTTGATAAACGATGGTCTGTAATTATCACTGGAAGTGGGATGCCGATACAGGTTAGAAAGTTGTATATCCTAAAATCAAGCTACCGACATGAAGGTGCGATTTTCTTGACGTCTGATCATTTAATAGTTTATTATCTAGAATTAGTCTGTTGTTTTTTTAAAACACTGACATTTTAGCATTCATATAGGCAAAAGCCAGATTTACTTCTGAGTAATACTTCATATTTCAACATCAAACAAAATTAACCATAAAGATCATACAGTGAGCAGAACTAAATTAACCAACTAAATAAACTAAAACTGTAGTCTACTTTCCTGAGATCCAGTCTGTAATTGTTTTATTGCCTCAAATGTCACAGAGAAAGTCGATGAAAGGTTCAGGTTGATAAAAGCGTATTTTGCAGCAATGACAGAATTTTTAATGCTTATTCATATCTGAACAACAAATAATGGATTCAGCTTCAGCATAGTAAACTCTTTAGTCAGACAGAATAAGATTTAAGCGCGTGCTCCGACTCACTGATTAGTTCATCAAAGTCTTCAATAAAAACAAAATGTTTGGCCAACACAATATGGTCCTTCTCAATAATTGCGACATACATACATGCATACTGCGTACATATACATCTAATATCAAACACACAAATCAATAAAGAATGATAGGTCATGGGTTGACATTGACAATAGTGAATGATATTTTGCAAAGTATGTATTGCCAATATTTGTATGTTAACTAAAAGATTAATCTTTATTTACAGAAACTGAATTGGGATTTCATTCAACAAATCAAGTAAACGGATTGCGGTAAACTGTGAGCTCATTACTTTGTTAAGCAAGGAGACCTCCACGGATAATATAAACCTTGTTCTTGGAAATTTCTTTTCTGTCGAGAGTGACATTCTGATGCTATCTCAGATTTATTAATTATTTTCTACAGGAGAAAATATTACATTGTAAAGAGAAGTTGGCAACAGCTACAAAGAGAAAGCATTCGTTAAACTGATGATGTTGCAAAGATTATAATGATGAAAAACACGAGTATACAGCTAATGAAATGAGGGATGGTCGAAGACAAGGGAGATGTTAAGTGAGTGAACTATGAAAACCTACATCAGTAGAATAAATGACTACACAATTTGTTTGATGACACTGCTGATAATAATGATGTAGACATGAAAGACTACATAACAATGTTATTATTATTATTAGTTTGCTTTCTTTCCAATCAACATCTTTGGCTCTTGAGAGGGTGACGCGATGAGTCGTGTATTTTGTTGAACACACACAGCATGAACAACAAATTTATTTTAATTAGGTGAAATGATTAGTTTGGCTGAGCTATAATGTTAACTATTAACTGCTGCAGCTACATCCATTACAAAAGGGACAGCTTCACTTTTTCTAGTTAAACTTTTTCCATTTATTCGTTTGAGTAAGACTTTATAGTTGATTATAGTTCTTCAACGTTAACTTCTTTAGTGCCTTTGAGAATTTGTGTGGCGTGCGGTTACAATTAATTTTTTCTATCGTCAGTAATCTATTTTTGCCTTCAATTTTAAGATAGTGACTATTAGTGACCCGAAAAAAGGACGCTCTTGTGTATCTATTTAAATGAGTGAAGTGAATGTCAGCCAATTTCAACCAACACTTTTCCGAGTGATGATAATAAGATTTTTGGCAAAAAATAAAACGATGGCAGATCGCTAGAATAATATGTAATCGTAGTTAGTAGAAGTTGTAAAGTGAATATCACTATCAAGTGGTTAAATAAAATCACGAATATTTTGTTGATGACACCAACATAATCTTTTTTGGGGGTGAACAATCATCATCTTCGTTCTTCATTATGATAAATAGTCAAAAAGGGGAGAACCAGATCTTTCAGCGATTTCTTCTGTCTTCTCACTCTCTAGTCTGTTCCTCATTTGTTTGACGTGTGTTGAAAACTGTGCGGTGATGAAAATGATGATGTGAATGTGATCGGTCCACGCAACAGCAACTTTTCTACCATATTATTTCCTGCTACGATAATCTTATCGAATTCGTACTTGGCGGATAATCGTATATAGTAAATTTTTATGTTGAGTGAAAGGAAAAAGGGATTTTTTGGTTACTTGTGGAATGTTGACGAAAAATGTTCTCTAACAGTTTGCGTTATTCATTGTAGAAAGCTAAAAGTAAAGTTATAAAATCTGTACTGACTTTTTTGAGTGAGTTGTTCCATTGCATCTTCATCGCTATTGTAATATTATGCTACAAGAAATGTATGTGGTCAGAATTTTAAAAATTGTGTGTGGTTTCGTTGTTACTGTTAAAGTTGTTCCTTGTTTGTTCAGACTTGAATATTGTAGTAATCGATATACAGATCTGGTTCTATCTCTTTAACTGTCAATCATGGAGAGTTTTGTAAGGAAAGACTACAAAAAATAATTTTATGAGATGATCCAATGATAATACTTGAGTAAAACACTTTCTTGCTTAAGAACAAGACAATTTAAGAAATGCACAGGTCCCTCTCTTTTTATTACAAGGTGGTCATCTTTTTAACTTTAGGCGATGGTTAAAACTTTTTTGGGTGATGAAAATGGTGAAATGAAGTGATACACTTTTTTATTAAAATGTTCTTTAAAAGGCAATTGATTAAAATGATGGAATAATAATGCAACTTTGTTCAAATAGTTATCCAAAATTATAGTTTGTCAGCAGTTTATGAGTTTTTATAATGATGGCCATGCGCAATCAACATATTTATTAAGGAACATTTTGGGTAAATGCTAAAATTACAGAGATGGAGCAAGAAGAAAGTATTCAGCTCGTTGCACATAACTGTGCAGATGAATATGAAAATATTCAAGCCATGTCCAAATATTGGCGTTCAAAATCCCTCCCTGTTGTGTATTTACCTCCGCAAGGCACAGTTACGAGTTCAAAAGAGCCTGGTTTCAATTACAAAAGCATGATTCCTCCTCATAGTTCAAGGCAATATAGTCACTGTCATGGAAAGCCACCCCCTTTGGCCGAAATTCGTGAAAACTCTGATGAGTTGTTGGAAGGAGTTCGGGGTGGCACTAGAAATTCAAGTATTCGCTCGGATAATACAAACAATACTATTCTCACCAACGATAAGATGGGTTCAGAAAGGTTGAGGGAGCCAAATAATTCACTCGGTCAGGTAAGCACAGAATATTTAAATTCTTTTTAAACTAATAGTATGAATGAAATTGATTACTTTAAGGTAACAAAGTGCAAAGATTCATTATCTAAGTAGAGTTTTTATTCATTACAGGATCCCAGAGAGTCAAAGAAGAAATCAGAGTGGAGAACTCTTCAACAGCGTACAAGAATCACGCTATATAATTGTAATTTTATTGTACCTAAAGATTTCAACTAATGATCGATTCATTTGCCTTTAAACAGATTACTACCCTGAGGGAGGTTTTGGCTACATTATAAGCTTCTGTGCTGTAATGTCCCATGCAATCACAACCGGGATACAATTATATATTTCAAACGTAGTTTATGGGCGATTTAATGAAGGTAAGAGCAAAAAATATTTTTCATTGTTCTTTAGAGCTTCCTTGTCGACAGAGATTAATTGGAGTAATTAATGCTCGATGCGTTGAGAAACATCGGTTTTAGGTCAAAATATCATGTCACGCATATATTCATACCTCCAGCTCAGTGTCCGTTTTATCAGTTTCATGGAAATCATTGGATACCTTTATACTGTGAATATTTTTTTCATATGCACATTTTTATCTTTTAAGCCTTTTGTCACATGACCACTTTAAAAGTTTCATTTTGATCAGTTTCGTTTTAAAGAATTAGGCCAAAGCATGTTTTTAAAAATGCATATTGGAATCTCCGTGATTGGTATTTTGGCATTGCTAGAAGTGACTATCCTATATAAAAGTTCAAACTGGCTTCGCCAAACAATTAAGAAAATTTTTATTTATTCTTACTGCTATACAAAAAATGTCTACTTCATGAGGT
>JAANSO010000373.1:0-37772 GCA_036507315.1 Lepidocyrtus fimetarius
TATGCAAACTTAATAGCTAATGTATGAAATTAAATTTAAATGATAAAGTTTTAATATCAAAAGTGAACTGTAATAAGAGGTTCTACCCAAACGTTTTTGATGTAGTTATTATGAATACGATTCAATCTTTTACGCAAACTTAATAGCTAATGTATGAAATTAAATTTAAATGATAAAGTTTTTAATAACAAAGGTGAACTCTACTAAGAGGTTCTACCCAAAAGTTATTAAAGTAGTTATGAATATTGTCGAAAATCTGATAAAATCTACAAAATAAATTATATTCTTTTCTAGTTAATAAAAATAAGAAAATTCAGCAATTTTTATTCCTTTAAAACAAAAACGATCCATCAAAACGTAAAAATATACCTCTAAACGTTTAAAAGATTATTTTTCGATTCCGACCTACAAGAAAAGCATTGGATTTAATCATCGTGTGTATATATTAAACGAGTGTGGGATTTGTTTAGGAAATTACGTTACCTGTTAATTTTTCTTCCCCCGTCTCGGCGCCCTTTTCCCTTGTTGCTGCCTTTCCAATTTCCTACGAATCCGAATAAGAGTAGGATCGCGAAGATAGTTCCCTCGACGGTACGAATATTGCTGCCACGGGAATGCACCAGGGGCCGTATCGCTTGCTGTGGTGGGCATGGATTTTAGGCATAAAGGCTTCCACTTTCTAGTTTTAATCAAATCAAGGCCATATCCAGCCTGCATTTGGTGCGGGGTAGTTTCTCTAACAAAACTAGTCTTAAATGACTCTTGCACATCCTTCAAAGTCAACCGTGGGATGACTTGAGTCCTTGGCATTTGCAACGGGTTTACAGCTCGGTTGAAACAAAACTTCAACTGGCATGTAGACTCGATGAGTCTATCATGGTACTCCATCCACAAAATTTCAGCCATTCTAAAAAATTAAAGTATACCACAGTATTTAAAATTGTTAATTGATTTACATTTCTAGATATTGAAAATATATAGCATCACGTAAATAGTTAAATTATTTCAGTTAGTAAACAGTTATGAAATCGGCTTTCAAATAAAAGATATTATTCAATTTTATTTCATTATAAGCTTATGTTTGTGTTACTACGGTTTTGCCAGAGAAGCTCAACTGGGGTAAAATCGAACTGGGCTTGAGGAATGCAGCAGAATGCAGTTCATTTCAACAGGACAGCATAGGAGATTCAGAAAATATGTAGGATATGTAAAATTTGTATTTGTATTTACTCTTCACTAGTAATTATCTGTCATTGGTCAAAATAAAACCTAGAATCATTGGCTAATGGAGTGCAGGTCATTTCCTTTTTTACCCAATTAGAAAGTAGTTTATTAATTTGGCTTGGGAGTTTTTGGAATGACAAGGTAGTAATTTCATTTAATTTTCGTTTCATTATCATTTTTGTTCTTTTGAAATTGGCTAATGGAGTGCAGGTCATTTCCTTTTTTACCCAATTAGAAAGTAGTTTATTATTTTGGCTTGGGAGTTTTTGGAATGACAAGGTAGTAATTTCATTTAATTTTCGTTTCATTATCATTTTTGTTCTTTTGAAATGCTCAATTAATTCATTTATTGCTATCGAAGAGGACTTTTTAATTAGGCGTTTCAGTTTGATTACATGATATTAACAAAAGAAAAGGAGGTGAACACTACAAGAGGTTCTACCCCAATAAAACTAGATAACAAATGCAGGATTATTGTAGGACTTTAACGGGGAAATCCCCTCACCGCCGTCTTCTAGAGAAAAAAGCAATGTGGGGTTTATATTCGACGGTGGCCCCTTCCCACACCTTACCAAAAAGGTGCTATTATCTCATCATCGAAGAATACAAACCTTCTAGGGACTTTTTTTAGCAAGCTTAGCTTGCTTTTTTTCTTTCTCGTTTGATGCTCCGGCCAATATCCTATAACTTGGCAATCTAGGTAATAATTTTCTTTCTAGTCTTGAGTCGGCTAACTCTGGGAGAAGGTCATTTTCCCAGAACTGAATAAGCTTCGGCTTCATTTGGTTCCAAACTGCATCTGTGTCATTATTTTTATGAATCCGTTGAAGAAACGTAAGGCCTCCTTGACTCCATATAAAATAGTCGCGCCATGATCTTCCAGTCACGTAAAGTTGCATAACAACCTGTAGGTAGTGATCATGACGTGTATTTAGAACTACTTGATTCCCGTTTTTCTTCAAAGGTGACGTCTTCATTGATGCGTACTCTTCCAATGTCGCTGCTTTGTCTAATGTAGGAGGACACTTAACTTCTAGCAAACCATCATTTCCAACTGTTCCATCGGGAGACGCAGCCAAGCAGTTATTCTCAAGCGAAACGAACAAACCACATGATTTCACGAAACCGGGAGGAAATCCTTTCTGAATTTCATATGCCAGAATAGCATCACGCTCGTGCTCTTTCCCATACCTAGTTGCAGCAACGTTTAGCCGAGTTTTTTGAAGTAATGTCTTCAAGGTTACGGCGTTACTAGTTGAAGATTGCAGGCTAGAAATTTTTTCGCGTTTGAGGCAGTTATACGCAGGCGCCGTTCCTCCAGCCACATAGGATTCTCTGATTGATCTCTGGTCTGTTCTTCTAGATGGTCCCTTTCCAAAACATCTTGAATCTTGATTTTGTTCCTAATAGTATCTATTTGATTCTGCATTTCTTCTTCGTCCAAGTCAGGTCTTAATGGATTGGATCCATAGTTTGCATCTCCTCGACCATCCTTCAGGAACCGGAACTGTAATGTTCGCGGCCGAATATTTGACTTTTTAGAAGTCCGCTGCAAACCTTGTCGATGCTTCTCTAGTTTCCAAGCCGAATTAGGACTCGAACCGGTTAAAATTTTATACATATCAGCTACCCAAAATTTTGATTTATTAAAGGACAAAACTGCAGCATTGATCCGCGTGTTATAAAGGGATCGTCCTCCTAGGTTCTTCCTTTTTCCTTCCAAGTAGCGAGCAACAACATTCATGAAGGACTCCACAACGTTCGTGTTTACACGTCGAATCAAACTTTTGGCGTGCCTAGACACATTAGCCAGTGCATGCTGAAGCTCTGTAAATATTGGCTTAGCTCGAACTTCATCAACCATGTCAACTTCAGCGTCCTTCTGGGAACAAATAAAATAATCCGAGCAATTGGTGTGCCGGCCAAATACATGAAAAGGAATGTTTTCAATGTCCCTTTTCAGTAAAGGCCAGTCGTTTTCCCAATTGTTTTGTTCTTTGTAATGCATACAAGCAGATTGAACTGCTTTGCCGATTCTTCGGAACCTTCCTTCCATTCCTGGTATGCTTCTTTCTGCAGCAGAAATTTTTACATACTTCCGTTTCACGGCGTGACTGGCAATATCTCTAAGCTTTGAGTTTAAATTGCGAATTATATGGTTTGCGCATTCTATCTTTGTAACGGAGTAGCCTACGTAAGCATCCTTCACCTTGTTGTAAGTGGACGAGTCCCCATCCGCAAGAAGAGTTCCATACACTAAGCCTTGTTTTGAAATACTCTCTTTGAAGCCTTCTTCGATTATACTAGCTTCCATTGCTGTGGCTGCACCTGTCCAGTTTTTGAAGCAGCGATGTGTGATGGGGACGGGATGATTTCTATTCCTGGAACACATATAACAATTTCTGATCCGTGTTCCAATGTACAAGATCTTTTTGATTCGAACACCTATAATTACTGCACATCCGTAATTGGAGTCATACGAATGACCATAAGATCTCTTGGCCCATCCTCCGTCGCTGGCCACTTCAATGCAGGGATACTCCACACCTTCAATTACGGCAAATGATTTTGACTCCATTGCTAATCGCTTTTCTTCTTCTGCCGCTTCTGCTAAGGCCTTCTCCACTGCTTCTTCCATTTGAGTTTCAATGGTAACTTTCATTTGAAAAAGTGGCCAGTGTGGGTTTGGATGTGTCCAATATAGTAAACAATGTTCTCATGTCTTCAAATCCACATGGAACGGCGGCACTTGCTAATGCAGCAGCTTCGTTCACCGGGTACATTTCATGTTCCGAATCCGTTTTCATGTCTACTGTCCAACCGCATTCACATTGAAAAGTCAACGATGAACATAATGCAATTTCAATGCAGGAGCTGTAGTCTACAATTGATTGACACATAAGTGTGTGGTTATTAATCTTCCGGACAGCGGAAACAACGCTATGCGTTGATAATACCAGTCTTTTAGACGTTGCTCCAAAAGGTGATTCCGGCTTTAATACCACTGGCTCCGCAGCTGTTTCTGGAGTCGTTGACTTTGAGGCCGATATCCGGTTTCCATTTTTGTTTACATTTTCAATAGAAGCACCGGATTTCTTAGCATCAAATGTTTCTTTGGCTTTCGCCGCTTGTCGCTGTAGTCGAAGTTTCTTCAGCTGTCGCTTAGTAAGAACTCCCTTTGTTCGCCCCATTCTAATAAACCATAAAAACACATATTAATACACACACATAATATAACTATAATATATTAAAGGCAATTATAGCATTATTGTTAGGATTTCTGATGCTAATACATACAGACCCTAATTTCATAGCCTATTGACGATGTTCCAATCAGACAATTCAATCTATTTGCTGCTTTTATGAATGCATTGCTTTGTTTTTCTAAATGTAGATTAAAAAATGCAATAATAGTTGATAATGAAAGTAATATGTTAATACAGTAAAACCTTTAATTTCGAAATATGCACGTATTATTATTGCAAATTTGCAAAAACATAAGTTGTCGTTGTCATAAAGTCTTTTGTCTTACAATAAAAAGTCAATTACAGTTAAAACTTAATTATTCTGTGTCTTGTCGTATTTATTATAGTCAAATACACAACATTTTTGCGACGAGTCAGTCTGAAGTTAAGTAAAAATTGGTCAAATTAACTAAAAAATAAATTAATTCAACAATTAACAGTTTTATTTGTTTAAAAGGCAAGTCTTTGTCCGACTTCAGTCATTGTTGTTAATTTTAGTCATTGTCAGTCAATTTTCGTCATCTTCATTAAATTAGTGTCGTTGTCAATCAGTTTTCATTAGTGTCAAGTCAGTGTCCAGTTAATTAATTAATGGGTTTTTGAGTTATCGTGGTGGCAGATGGACGGACGGACTGATAGACAGGCTAACATACTAAATACTAAATTATCTTTACAAGCTAGTCATATACAATTTTATACTTCGTTTTAACATAATAATATCTAATATTGCATATAAACACTAATAACAAGACAATGACTTTGTTGTGACAACATAAATAAATAATGCCATTATGAAATGAAAGTGACATGACAATAACAAAATGACGTAAAAATGACAAAGTGACGTAAAAATGACAGAATGACATAAAAATGACAAAATGACGTAAAAATGACAAAATGACGTAAAAATGACAAAATGACATTATAGTACCCAAATACTAATCCCTACCTTGCTCTCCGTTTAGTCACCTGTTGAGCGGGACCCTCCCTTTAAATTCACTTTTTAACCTTTAAAATGTTAAAACTGGCAAATTAAAAAGGAGCGCATTTCAAGATTGTTAATTGCTCTTTCTAATGATGTGTGTTTTGTTAAATTTGATTAACAATTTCAATCATTTTGATTGAACTGAAGATGGGAAATTTCTACCAATTTTTCTCCAACTTCAATTCAATCAAATTGATTGAAATTGTTAATCAAAATTAACAAAACACACATCATTAGAAAGATCAGTTAACAATCTTGAAATGCGCTCCCTTTTAATTAAACTTACACGTCACTTATCACACCTCACTTTTATTTTAAAACTGCAAGTTTTTGGTTTTTATTTTCGTCCACTCATTCAGTTCACTTTAGACGGGAAGAAAAAAAAAATGCATTTACATTGCAGCTTATGAGAGAGGGAAACTCACGAAAAACCCGCTTAAGATATTCTTCGTTTCATGTTCTATCATATATGTACTTCAATTTTAAAATTTGCCAACATTTAAGACCCTGGGAATCACCTGAAGTGTGACTTGCCGTTTAAAAGTTTTCCATTCGCCCTTAAATTATTTTGTTGCGTTTTTAGATTACATATTACTTTTGTTCACGTTATCAGGATTGAACTAAAACCTGATTAGTGATAGTATATTCAATGCTCTATCTAATGTATATCATATGTAAATTTTATTCCAAATTGTATAAGATCTGGGTTCAATTGAACTTTGCCATGCCGTTTTCATATTTTGTATTGATTTGAACGGGAATTTTATATGTTCATTTTTTACTGTTAAAAATAAAATAGCTAATTTCGTATCGTGGCTTTTTTGATAATTTTTTTAATTCGTACATGCTTGTAGTGTCATTAGATATTTAGATTAACTCCAGGTTTAAAATTTAAGGCCAATGAAGCTCATGAAATTTTGACCTACATAGTTTTAATCGACCCTATTGGAAATTTCATGCATGGAAAAACACTTTCAGAGACTTTTATGTTTAACACTTTCTTGCAAGGACAACTCGAAAGCTACATGTACAAAATTTAGTGGGTGCATTGTTCGATAAATTTTACATGTGCTACAACATTCAGAATAGATTATGGTTGCCCCGGAGTAGAGTAATGGGGGTTGCTAGGGGTGGCCAAAATAAGTGTACTCACTCTGTATGATATGCAAATTATGTTGTTCCAACTACTGTTCATTCTTTAATCTTAATTTTTTATATCAAAACTTAATCTCTTAGTTTTAAAATTTTATATACCTCTTCCAGACAACTCAACCGGAGAATTTCAATATTAGTTATGTTTTAACATCGAATATCGCCCTGTCCGGATGGCACTGAATACCTGCCTAATTGGCCTATTTAAAATCATACCAAAATAACTTCACTCTACGTTAACAGAAACTACAATAAAGATTTAACGTTCTCCCTCCCTAAAGTCGTAAGGCTTTATTTAATATCTTGCGCACAAATTTTATTCACTGGATGTTCAATTCTACAAGTTACTTATATACGTTGCTTTTGTACAAACATAAAAACCAAAATGATATTTTCCCAGGTAAAACTTTAAACACTACAATATTTTATGTCACATATATATATAGTGCCTCTCTTTTAAATTTACTCGAATCGGATTGTACATAAGACAGCCATATGTACTTACGCGGAAGCAACATACCTGTTTGTTAAAAGTTTGTCTAGAATAAAATTTAGGTCAGTAATTTTGCAAATGCACTGTAACTGTAAAATCTTTAATACATGAGAAGTTTTTATTTCTCCCCTTGTGGTTAATAGCAAATGCCTGAGAAAAATAAGATGCATCAAAAAACCTTTTCAAAAACACAAGAAATAAAAATAATGGGGTCGAACATTTCACATGAGGATCATATAATACGTCTCATGTCTTATTCTTTCTGTTGAAAGTAAATTATGCAGCATTAAATGTTGCAATCGTAAATTAAGTTTGCAATTTGTTTTAAGTAGAATTGGATGTTATGAGCAATGCATACTTCTAAGATAAAACAAATGTTAAGTCAAGAGCAAAAAAATTACAAAGATAGATTTGCAATGTCGCCTTTCTAAATAGAGTTTAACATTGCTCCTTTTTAATTAAAAATCATGTTGTCTCCTCTCCTCTTTTAAATGGGGAATTGCATAGGTCTCCGCTCCTCTTTTAAGTAGGGATTTATGTTTATTTTCCCCCTACTTTTAAATGAGAATTTCAATGAATTAGTATTCGTCTTTTAAACATGGAATTGCATAGTCTTCCATTTATCGTTTAAGTAGGAATATCACTGTATTTTTGCTCTCTTTTAAATGGGGATTTCTATCTATTTGAGGAATCTACAAGAGGAGCCATGTGAACATTCATTTAAAGTTTAAATATTTTAATTTCTGGTCTTTGCCTTTATAAACAAAGTAAGTCAACGTGTTAAGCTTGTGCTGTTTTACTTGAAGCATATCAATTTTTTTAGAAAATTCTTGTAATTGAAAAAATTAGAGAAACAAATGATTAGTAAGATGCCACTTTGGTAAAATACACATATCTAAAATTGCTACACTGCTACTAAACAGTCAATCTATAGTCCTAATAAAAAATGCAGTCATGTAAATTTCCTAATAATAAAATAGGAGAGGACACTATGATAATTACACTTAAAAGAGGAATAAAACACATTGAATATCTCATTTAAAAGAGGAGCAACACACATTAAATTTCTTATTTCAAAAAGGAGCGGAGATGCATTGAAGTTTGTATTGAATAAGGAGCGAAGAAGCATTAAAATTTGTATCCTAATGAGGACGAGCGGAGACGTATTCAAATTTTTATCAAAATCAGGATCGGAGATACATTAAATTTTTTATTTAAAAGGGGAGCGCATATACATTGAATTTCTCATTTAAATGAGGAGCGGAGAAGCATTAAATATCTTATTTAAAGGAGGAGCCGAGATACATTGAATTTCTCATAAAAAGAAGCGATAATACATTGAATTTCTCATTTAAAAGTGGAGCGGAGAAACATTGAATTCTCAAATAAAAACTAGCGCAGATACATTGAATTTCTCATTCAAATGAGGAGCGGAGAAGCAATAAATTTGTCATTAAAAATAGGAGCGGAGATACATCCAAACTTGTATTTAAATAAAGTGCAAGGAAGCATTGAAGTTTGTATTTAAATAAGGAGCATAAATAGGGAAGCATTAAAATTTTTATTAAAATGAGGAGCAAAGATACATTGAAACTTGTATACAAGGAGGAGCAGAGACACTGAATTTCAAATATAAAAGAGGAGCAGCAAAGCAATGAAACTTGTATTCAAAAGAGGAGAAATCGAAACGTTCATAAACCGATTATAGTTCCTATAGCAACAAAGCTCGACTATAGAAATAACTAAAAGTTGGTCCGATTCTGACGCATCGAGATTCTAGATCATTTTTGCAATACTTAAATCGATTAAGTATAATTAAGATATTAGAGTGTAGGGTAGCAAGTGGGTGCCGTAGGCCAGCATCGTGTGTTATTAAGTGTGGTGGTGTGCTTATATTAGAACGCAGGCAGGCAGTTAAGTTCAGTAAGGCTGAGGACTGATATAGTCGAATTATTACACTGTGGCTACCTCAAAAAAAATATTTGGTTGTAAATGATTTTTAACTTTCATTTAAAAAAAACATAGATACAACGGCACATAGCATGCTGGGACAGCCAATACATTTCTGAACGATTCTAATGCGCCGTCTTCACCTTAGAGGGAAAAAAGTTTTCGAGTTTACATGACGGACGGATAGACGCATACACAGAATAAGAATTAAAAAACTAAATTTAATTACTACTAACTGGGTTAGGTATGAAAGTTGCCTAATTTATATCTCACACATACAGATCTGTCTTTGGTACCTGCTACACGAAAGGTCTCATAGCAACAGTATAATGTTGTAACAATTTTTTTATTTTTTGAATATCCATTGTCCCTTTGTTTTTAAAACAAAACTACAACCACTTATTGCTTGCGGGGACAGCCAGTATGGTGTCAAAGGCTTCTCAGGCTCCCTCTTATGTTTAGGGCACAATAAAAAATTACTCTAGCGGAAGGACAGACAGGCAGAGAAACAGAATAAGGCGTTTATGTATAAGGATATCGGTGTTGTAACGTTACGACACAAGCAGGATTTTGTAGAGAATTTACATTGTAAAGTATTCAAACATACTAGACGCAATTTCGGCCCATATGCTAACCGTATGCGGTGGAACGTGAAGAGTACTCACAAGGCCGGACCAGTGAAAGACCGTACCACGAAGAAAAAATTAAATCCTCGTAATACGGGATTTTCAACAAAAACCAAGAAAGTACTGCCTATCAGTTTAAACAAGGTTTTTTGACACAACAAAAAAATTTGTTCCGCCTACGGCTGGGGTTGCCAAATATAAATACAAATCAAATACTAAACAAATACCGATTTGTTTATCATTGACGATTTGTATTTGTGTTTGAATTTGTTTATTTTAAATAAATACCAATTCAAATATATTTATTTACAGCTTAATATAAGTGTGAAATTCAAGGCTGGGTAACCGCACAGTCTGCGGTTCAAAAGTCCAAGTCTCGGTCTTTTAAAAATTTAGGTGCGGTTCAAAAGTCCAAGTCCCGGTCTTTTTAAAATTTAGGTGCGGTTCAAAAGTCCAAGTCCCGGTCTTTTTAAAATTTAGATGCGGTTCAAAGTCCAAGTCCCGGTCTTTTTAAAATTTAGATGCGGTTCAAAGTCCAAGTCCCGGTCTTTTTAAAATTTAGATGCGGTTCAAAAGTTCTAATCCTTATGAAATACAAATACGCTTCAAAAGTCAAATTTTCAAATGTCTTGCTTTTAAACATTAAATTTACTTTACACGGCAATGTTCAGTCATTATTTAAATACACATTTGAAATTAAAAATCAAATATTAATTGCATTTAACAAATCTCAGTTACAATAAAATAAACGCATACATATAACATCCAAGTACGCTGTAGTTATCTTAGTTATTTAATACTGAGTTACATTTCAAGAACACAATTTTCTCAAAGTTTTCAACACTCATTGAACATCTAAGCGGGTTCAAAATCCTTCCAGCATGGCTAAATACACGTTCAACTGGAGCAGAAGAAGGTAGTGCGGTATTATAGCGGAGAAATACAGATTTGATAGTTGGATATTGTGCTAAAGATGTCAAAGTCACGGATGGGTCAGCAAACCATCGAACAATTTCCACCTCAATATCTTCAATTAAACTGTTTAAACTTGAAGAGGGATAAGGTGAAAAGTTTAATAACGGGTTCTGGAAGTCAACGCCAGAGTCACTAGGTTGAACGCTAAGGGGTTGAGGACTATAAAACTTTCTGCACTCTCTTAAGAAACTGTCTTTTAAACTTTTGTGCTCACTTGCAGGAGCCCACCTCAGTTTATAAAATGGATGCGATAAAGTTCCAAAGACGTAGGAAGACGGTTGGTCACAATCGTAAGATAAAACATTCTTGAAACGAGTATCAATTGCCTCTAAGTACGCATCGACATATTTTTTTGTTCCTTCTGCATTGTTACTTTTTGCTTGAAGGATTTCCTTCATCTTTATCAAGCTTGGCAAAACAGCCCCCATATACATATCATTCTCTGACTGAAACAAATCTAATCCATGTGCAACCGGTAAAGATACACTATAAAAAGATTCTAAGAAATCAATCTCCTTCTTAGAAAACTCTGGAACTTGCAACTCTTTGCAAATAACTGTAAGGTGAGCTTTAATTTCAAGAAGTCTTTCTAAAGCATCAAAAAAACTATTCCAGCGAGTAGGAACTGGCCGAACAAAGTTTTTATTAGCTACACCGATAATTGCTTCCGCTGACTTGGGCGATGTGCATTTACTCCACAATTTGGCACATTTCCCTGTTGCTTTGTGAAAAAGTCCTTTGTCAACAACCTAGAAACGATAACAAAAATATAATCAAACTTATTGTCACGTTTACAAACTCACAATCCGCTTTAAATAAATACCTTCAACACATCTTTTGATGCTACTAAATTCAATGAGTGACTTGCGCAACGAGCGTGAGGTGGTAATTGGTTATTTTCTTGGAGTTCTAGTAAATCAGCAACTAAAACAACATCAGAATCATCATCGTTTTCTTCATCATCCAAATTATCTGTTTCGTCACTGTCATCAGTTGGCTCTCCAAACGGCGTCAAGTAATCACTCCCAAATATTTTAAACGCTTTTACAAAATTCGCTCCATTGTCAGTCGTTACACAAACAACCTTTCCAGAGATTTCAAACTTATCAATCAATAGTTGAATCTCTTCTGCAATTCGATCATGCGTATGATCTCCAAGAAAACGTTTAAAACCTAGTAGACAGTTTTTACGCTTGTAATTATCGTCTTCTGTAGATATCCAGTGCGCAGTTACTCCCAAGTAACCTCTGGCATGAGAGGACCACGCATCCGCTGTTAAGCAAATAAACCTTTCTTTTCCCAGCTTGTTCTTTAGCTCTTCATGTCCGTCCAAGTACGATGCAGCAATTAACGAGCAAAGTTTCTTTCTGTTTGGAATTTCAAGTTTTTGATCACCAACAAGTCCCATTGTTCCTGTAATTAATTTAAATATTTGCACTATATTCCTAAGCACTACTCGCAAGGATTGGTAATAAGATACAATGAAACTTAATTACCCATTATCATAGTTTTAAAGAAAGGATCCTCCACAGTTGTAAAAGGCTTAACGGAGTTAACAATGTACTGAAGAATTAACTTTTCAAATTTAAGCTGCTTGCCTGACGTTTTTGAAATGATCATGGAGGAAAGGTTTCCTTGTCTTGCATCAACTTTCTTTCTCTGTTTGCTGTTCTGAAAGGATTCATGTTCATCCGGATGCTTTCGCTAAATATTCAATATTGCTTGTTAGTTTAATATAATTGTATTTTAAACTTCAGGATGAATTAAGAGAAATTAAAAAGATAACACAAAATATGGTGTGACCAAAATTACCTTTAAGTGACGTGTAAAATTGGCGTCCGTCCTGTTGTCTCCTTCAATTGTTATCTCTTTCTGATCCGAAGAGCACAACAAACATTTTGCTGTAATTTTTACACATTGATTCCCCGGCTGTGTACAAACTAATTTAAAATATTTGTCATTAATAACTTTTGGCAAACTAATGCTCGTTTCAGATTTTGATTTAAACAATTTGTTGCTCATTTTATCACTTTAGTTTGCTTTTTGTACAAATAATTACATTTCAAACAATTAAATAAAATGCAGTATTTTAAATCAACTTGCTTGCATTTGTGAAATAGCCATAATTTAAAAACCATGCAGTTGACGATGTTATGTGTGCAGAATGAATGGTAAAATGTATCAAAACAATTCAAAAAATATCGTCGCTTTAATACAAACAAAGCTGCGAGTAACCACTCGTGTTGCATAAAATCGTGCGGTTCAAAAGTCTAAGTCTTGATTTTTGCATGCGGTTCAAAAGTCCAAGTCTTTTTTATTTTAAGTGCGGTTCAAAAGTCCAAGTCCCGGTCTTTTTAAAATTTAAGTGCGGTTCAAAAGTCCAAGTCCCTGTCCGGACTTGGACTTGAACCGCAATGGACTTCGGTTCAAAAGGACTTCGGTCTTCCCAGCCTTGGTGAAATTGCTTAAATGAGCATGCATTAACCTAATTCAAACTTTTACTTGGCAAAAATTATAAAAAATACAAAAATTGGCTGTTCCTTTTGGCTTTCACACAAGCAACACAGCGTAAAATTGTTCTTTTCTCAAATAACATAACAAATAAGTCAAATCAGCACATAATTCCCAAAATGGATCATGATCAACCCGTATTTGAGTTTAATTGCATGAAAGAGGTTTTTTACAATGAGAAAACTTGTCACACTTTTACAAAAGAAACTCAAATTCTGCAGTTTTTTAGGAATTAGCTTTTAAAATTCGACAGCAAACTACACTCTTGTTTATCGTTACTTAATAATAAAGAAAGGGATCTCACCAGTGAAAAGGACACTTTAATATTCCCTAATTGCAAAAATCAAAATCGTGATTTAAACATTGTGATTCACGGATTGAAATTTGAAAGTTTTAAAAATGTTGACCCTAAAAAGTTTATTGACTAATTTTTGCAAACTGCCTTGCAAATAAAAGTTAACATTGTATCCGTGAATTTTTTTTCAAGCTAAAAATAATTGTGCAGTTGTGGCTGTTTCGTTATTATCTAAACAAGACAAAAGCAAAGTTTTTGGCAATTGTCATAAACTCAAACATTTTGGACAAAAAATTTCAAAAATTATTTTAGGTGATACTCCGAAAAATAACGTGACAAAAAATAATATGGCTTTCAAAAAGCAAATTGGGGCAAATAAAGAGCAAGCTTTAAGCCCTTTAAAGTTGGAGCACAGCAGAGAATTTTCAAAAGAAAACTTGGGTAACATATGCATTAAATCCTTTTCTAGTTTAAGCTGCTCATCAAATCCGTTAGTTAATACGAATTGTGAAAGTTTTATTGATCCGATTAACGAAGAAAACATTTTGCACTCTGAAGAAGAAGAAACTCAAAATTCAGCCGACTTGAATAGCATCAAAAATATACTTTTAAACCTTTTTTCTAAATCTGACCTTGAGAAGTCAAAGCTGGCCTGCCCAGAAACCCATTTGTTCAAAAACGTGAGAAAGAATGAAGATATGAATGCGTCGGATGACAGCGAGCATTGCATAGTTTTTTGGTCGCAAAAGCCAGTAAAAAAGAGATGGATTAAGCTTAAGAAAGCATCCAGAAAATTTAAACAAGATGATGATTTAATCTGCAAAATATGGAATGCAAACACTTAGCAAAAATTTAATGTAGAGGCGAATCTGCAAGGAAACTGCGTGTGCGACCACATCCACCCACTAAATCAAAGGAATTTAGAAGATGAACTTTGTTGCAGCATTGATCCTGGTTATGTCACTTAATAAGAAAACACGTTGTTATATTTTAAAAAGATGTGGATGGAGCAATCTGAAAGGAAATATGATTTTTGCTTCTGTCAATACATTTTTCAGTTGTTGGCTACTTAGCCTACAACTGCATTTGAGCAAAGATTATTGCGATTTTTAAAATCCAAAACAGTATTTTTTCAAACAAATAAATCTTAATGAATTAACTGGAATCCATTTTACGTTTTTCGCAACAAATGGTGAAAAAATCAAGTAACGCATTTAGATTCTACTTTCTGTTTTGACTTTCAGCATTTTACACAAAAATACGAGTCGTATTTCGTAAGGGGTAAATACTACAAAATAAGTATTTCGACACTTTACAAATCTTTGTATGTTTAGCTTTTTTAGCCAGAAATAGGCCGTACGAGTGTTTTTGGTATCATACACCACATAATTCATTCTGTCAGAATACTTTCTAAAATTTTTTATGGTCTGGATGCACAAGGAAGAATTTTCCTTGTGGACTCAACTCCAAACTCTATGCTACATTTGGTTTTTTCCTGAGTTTTTTCCTGTATTTAACAGAGCAAGCCAATAACCTTCTGACAAGACAATACTTGCCAGGCGGTGAGGACACGAAGATTTGAGTTTCCTCTTCACCAGCTAGGAGTTTTTCTTATTTAAAAGTGCATATTTAATGAAATCTCCAATCAAAAATGGAGAGTAGACACTATGAAACTTTGAACCTTGTAAATTGTTTTATAATAGAGCAGCAATATCAAACTCTTTTTGAATGAGGAGCAAAACAAAAGTTAAGAGGCATATTTTCCGTAAAATGCCTTGCGCATTTCTAAAATGCCAAATTGTCATATTTCAGCTATATAGACAATTTATAGTCCTTTTCTAAAGAGGTAAGGAGACATTGCAACTCCCGGTTTAAGAGAGGAGATGAGACACTATGCAACTTCTATTTAAAACATGAAAGGCAATGTATGCACTTTTCTATTTAAAAGTGGAGTCAAAAGGCATGCAATTTCTTATTATAAAGGATATGGGAGAGAGAGTCTGAAATCCACATTTAAAAATGAAGATGAGGCACTATGTGATCTCTATTTAAAAGTGCAGAAAAAAACTATGAAATCACTATGTAAGAGAGATGACAATAAAGTCCGACTGACAAAAATTTCGACAAACCCCAAAATCCATTGTACCAGACAAAAATATCCGACAAAGCCTATTAGAAAAACTATTTATATATCTACTATATTCTGCAATATGCTTTTTGTGTTTTTGTGTTTAAAGTTTGTCTCATTTTTTCTTACGCCTGCAATGTATTTTGGGTCTTGTTGGATAATTTTGGCGGTTGCATTGAATTTTAGGTTTTGTTGGATTTTTTGTCAATTGAACTTTGGGTTTTGTTGAATTTTTTGTGGAATAGGGTTTTGGCGGATTTTCTGTCGGGTTCCTGTCTTCCTACTTTTGAACCGCAAAGTGTGCGGTTTCTCAGCTTTGCAATTGAATTAAAATAATTTGTGCATTATGAGTTTTTCTTCAAATTTTGAGCAAGTGCATAGTTGTGAAACAACTATGCTAATCTAATCTCTGTTTTTAATTTTTGCAAAAAGGTTTAGTAACTTGGGTGTCTCTGGGATTTTAACTGGGAACCATATTTTTGCAAAGAAGAAGAAGTCATAGGAATAAGTAAATCCTAACATTGACCGTTGTAGTTGAAATCCCAGAAACCTCTAAATTACATAACCTTATTGTAATGTTAACAGAGACTAGTTTAGCAACCCCATGGAAGTGCATAAGCAGCCAAGCTGCGTATTATTTTGTATAATGTTTATGTGGTGTATGCGTATGAATTTCTATGAAGAAACCAGAGTAATTAACTTTAAATGAAATGCAGAAGTTATATGAGGTGTAGAAGGATTTGCTATGTCCTACTCAATAACATGAAAAGGTGTAAGTACGTAGATTCTTTGCCGTTTGAATATTTACAATCTGCTACTTTATTTTACCTCGACCTTTCCTCTTCGAATGCTAACCAAATTCTGGCCTTTGCCGTACAGAAAGCTGGGCGTATAATTCCAGTGTAGCAGGCAACAATTTCTGCCTGCATGTAAGTTTAATTGAAGCTCATGGTCATGTTTAGCACGTGTACCGAAAGTATGCATAATTGTATAATTGAATAAATTGAAGTAATTTAAGGAATTCAAGCACATATGCTACATCTCTTCCCTCTTATTTGTGTAATAATTTGAAATGTACAAACTATCATGTATAATTGTAATTAATAATATTTTAAATGTATTTCTGGAAAGACGTAGAATCTTATTTAAGCTGTGGTGGAACCCAAAACTGGTTGATTGCTGCCCTCGCCTGCTCCCAAGCCACAATGTGCGTCAGTAGCGGCACCTGCTTCAGGGAGTATCCCCGAGGTGGTGGAATCCTTGCCGGTGGCAAGTCGTAAACGATCTGCATGACGCTGTAGGCGTCTCCCACCAACATCAACCCAGTATGTACATGGTCCCTGTAGATCCACAACTTTGCCATAGCTCTAATTCTCTTCATTTTTGGAAAATGTTTTGACCCAGACATGTTAATTCACTTGGAAATGCTTGTCCTTAACCCGAATGTTGTATGAAGCTTCTTGCGGGGTTTGAGCCTTGCTTACATTTCTTTTCAGGTCAGGGTGAACCAAATCAAGGACAGTCCGTATTTTCTTTCCAAACAACAGCTCCGCAGGGGTAACTCCAGTAGTTGTATGAGGAGTTGTCCAGTAGCGAAACAGAAACTGATGAAGCTTGCTACGGTCAGGTTTATCATCTGCTTTCATGGCTTCTTTGAAGGTTCGTACGAAACGCTCAGCTTCGCCATTTGACCTTGCATGATAAACAGAGGAGTGCACACATGCTATGTCATAACCTTTTAAATATGTAACGAATTCATTTGAAACAAACTGTGTACCATTGTCGGATACCACTTGTTCAGGAATTCCGAACCTGCTTATAATCTCCCCCATCTTCTGTATAATGACGGTGGAAGTGGTAGACTGTAAAGTGAAGACTTCTGGCCATTTGCTGTGCGCATCCATCACCAGGAGCCACATTTTCTTCTGGAATAGTCCAGTCAAGTCCATGTGTAGTCGTTGCCAAGGGCGTTCAAGGAATTGCCAAGGATGTAAAGGTGTAGATGGTGGATCGGGTTGCTTTTGTTGACAGGAGTCACAGGTTTTGCATGTACGCTCGATCTGTGCATCGATGCTGGGCCACAAAACATGCATCCTTGCAACTGACTTTATCCGCACGATGCCTGTATGACATTGATGAAGTTATTGAAGTATCTGTTGTTGTAATTTAAGTGGAATAACCACTCGAGTTCCCCAAATAACGATCCTTGTAAGGACGGAGAGCTCGTTTCTTCTTGTTTAGTAGGGCTGTAACTCTACTTTATCCTCCCCTGTAAATGTGGAAGGCAATGTAAGTAATGACTTTGCCCAAGGTCTTGTCACGAGCGGTTGCGTATCGAATTTTCTTATTTGTAATAGGAAGGGCTGCAAGCAAGTCATCTGTCACTACTTGCGTTGAAATGTTGAAACAGTGGGAAGACACGGAGTCCTGCTGGGCTGTTTCTTTTAATGGTAGTCTGGATAAGGCGTCGGCATTACCGTGATCTCCAGACTTTCTGTAAGTAACTGTATACTGGAATTGTTGTAGGTACAGCATCCAGTGGTGGAGACGAGTAGCCACATATGGAGGTAACTTCGTTTTGTCTCCAAAAATTGAAAGTAATGGTTTGTGGTATGTAATTAAAAGAAATTTACGCCCACACAAGTATTTATGCCTTTTAATTTCTTCAATGATACTTAACCTTTCTTTTTCAATCTGTAAGTAGCGTTTCTCAGTTGCAGATAGAACCTTTGAGAAAAATTATATGGGTCGTTCTGAGCCGTCTTCGTATTTATGGAACAAAACAACACCTAGGCCAACTGATGAGGCGTCACATGCTATTCCTATTGGCACTGCAGGGTCGAAATGCGCAAGAATTGGAGAGGACAAACTTTTTGTTTTATTTCCTTAACAGATTTTTCACAAGTTTTAGACTATTTCCATTCGACGTCATCTCTAGTCAGGGCATAGAAAGGTTCACCCGAATCTGCGAGTTGGGGTAGGAATTTACCGTAAAATTGAACAAGTCCCATAAAACTTTTCAAAGTTGTAACATCGATAGGGGTGGGCATTTCCCAAATGGCTTTCCTTTTTTCTGCTGTAGTAGAAATTCCATCAGCTGAAATGACGTGACCCAGGAATTCAACGGAATGCTGTAGGAATTCACATTTTCCTTAGAAAGCTTGAAATTGTATTTCCGCATTCTCTCAAAAATGATACGTAAAGTTTGTATGTGTAGTGCTGGGGACTCTCCTTTTGAAATGCAGTCGTCTATGTAAGCAACGGCTGCGGGGATGTTGTCGAGCATGACATCCATAAATTCTTGAAAAATAGCAGGGGACGATGCAATTCCTTGAGGCAGCACATTGTATCGGAAGAGTCATGGGGGCGTATTTATCACTAGGAACTGTTTGCAATTTTCTTCCAGCTCCATTTGGTGATAGGCATTTGATCCATCTAGCTTTGAAAATACTTTCCCGTTGTGCATGTTGGCAAAAATATCTTCGGGTAAGGCTAATGGATACTGTGTAATGTGTAACTGCTTACTGACTTCAGAAATATCGCCTGTAATAAGCACTTTGCCGTTTCCTTTGGGGACGACAACAAGCGGGGATGCCAACTGGGAAGTTTCAATTTTTGTGATGACTCCTGTAGCCTCCATGTTGAGTAGTTCTGCAATGACCTTCGCACGAACGGCGTAGGGCAGGGGTCTTGCTTTTAAAAATCGAGGAGTGGCATCATCACGTAAAATGACTTTTGCTTTGAAATGTTTAATTTTTTCTTCAGCTGTTGGTGTACGAAAAATATTTGAAAACTCATGTAATAATGCATTTAATTATTGATTTTCAGATACAGAATTAACACGGTGTATTTGCGAGTTTAATTCATTGAAGTTGTAGTTGAATGCACGTATAAGATCCTTCCCAAGGAGAGAGCCATTCGGGCCAACGGGGATTGTATGCTGTAGGCTCACACCGTTGTACTAAATTGTAGCTGCATAATCTCCTTTGGCCTGGAAGGTATTCTTGTCGTAAGTTTCATAAACATGCGAAGAGAGGAGTAGTTGGGGCGAATTGAGATGATTCTTCCAAAAACTTTCCGACAGTAGTGATGTATCACACGCTGTGTCCACTTCCATGCGGTGTTCCACTCCGTTGATACGAACAGTAACGAAGAATGAATCCGAAGCCTTGTTCACCTTTGACTTCTGCTTCCGTACTGCGGTGATGCGGTTAGCCCTTCTGGATTGTTGTAGGCAGGCCTTCTGTAGGTGGCCCTTTTTACCACATCTGTTGCAGGTAGTATCAAGGTGGGTACAGGCACTCGCTTTATAGTTAATTGCTATACAACGAATGCATTTGTAATTAAAACTGGAATTTGTGTTTTTTGTATTCTTACTATTTGCAGAGTTTCCCTTGGAAGTGGTAGGTGTTCCTTGGGATGTAGGTGGTGATTGTACTGCACCCGAGAATTTGGATTTTTTGCCTTTATATAATTTGGCAGTGGTAGTCTTCTTGACTGAGCTTTCTGCGGTCGTTTCTCCATCCTTTATAAGCTCTGCGCCCTTGTGAGCAAATTCGTATGACAAAACAGTAGTGATGATGTCTTGTAATTTGCTGTCTTCCTTCATGTTGAGAACTTTTTCCAAGGTACGCTCGTTACGGATACCAAAAGCGAAGATATCCTTCAGCTGCTCATCTAAATTTTTTAATTTGCAGGTCCTGTCTAGTGCACGGAGAGCTGCAAGAAATTCTGTAGCAGATTCGCCCTCCTTTTGTTTTCAGTTGTAGAAATTGTAACGTTCTGCCATGGTCTTCGGTGTAGGTTTGTAATGTTCCTTCATCTTGTCAATTAAGTCATTCAACGATGCCTTATCCAGAGTAACGGGTGATAGAAGGTTCTTAAGAAGAACACATGACTGTATTCCAACGGATAAGAGAAATATGCCGTGACATCGGTCCTTATCCTTGGTTTGATCCAGCGCGTTGGCAGCTAAAGAGGATGAGAAAGTAACTTCCCAATCTTCAAAGTCATCAGTGGATGGGTCAAATGGCTTAAGGACACCAAATACTGCTGTAGGAACTGCCATTTTGACGTCAAAGTGAGGAAAAGCGGAAGTGTCCTTAGCTGGAGGGGTACGTGTAGTAGGAGGTTTTCCAATTTTATTAGGATCAGGAACAAAAACTGTAGTTGTGTCTTTACTTCTTGTATTTTTACTTGGTTTATCAGATGGAATTGAAGTAGAAGAGGTCCCGGGTGGTTCTTGCTGAAATTCGGGGTCAAGTGAACTAGCAGGAAGGTGCGGCTTCTTGTCTTCAGAATCACTCATGTAGGATGAACCAGGGCAAAGTAAGACACTCCTGATCTTCAGAAATCGGACGTAATTGTATTGAAAAAATTGCAACTTTTGAAACGTAGCACTGTAAACTTTAAAAAAAATCTCGTCGCCAGAAATGTGGTGTATGCGTATGAATTTCTATGAAGAAACCCTAGTAATTAACTTTAAATGAAATGCAGAAGTTATATGAGGTGTAGAAGGATTTGCTTAATCCTACTTAATAACGTGTAAAGGTGTAAGTACGTAGATTCTTTGCCTTTTGAATATTTACAATCGGCTACTTTATTTTACCTCGACCTTTACTCTTCGAAAGCTAACCAAATTCTTGCCTTTGCCGTACAGAAAGCTGAGCGTATAATCCCAGTGTAGCAGGCAACAATTTCTGCCTGCATGCAAGTTTAATTGAAGTTTATGGTCATGTTTAGCACGTGTACAGAAAGTATTCATAATTGTATAATTGAATAAATTGAAGTAATTTACGGAATTCAAGCACATATACTACAGTTTAACTGGAGTATTAAAATTACCTAGATTTCTCATTTAACTCACACAAATTGATCGGTAAATGATAATAAGTAGTACATACCGAGCCGACTAGATCAACGGGATCTTTTCAGACTCTCCCTCCATTCCTATAGTACAATAAGGTTTTATTGTAATGACTGACTGCCCTCCTCAAGGCCATAGCAGAACCAACCAATGCCCATCCAATATTGCAGGAGACTGGCTGGAATGACATTTTTAATATCGTTTAACCCAAGTGCGAGCCATAATTAACTTAAAAATATAAACAATTGTTGATGAAAGCTGTGCGTGCCTCAGTTGAGGAATGGACTTTAAACTTAGAGCCATTGTCAGGGCTAATCGCAAACAATTAAAACTTTAAAAACGGACGGTCACACCACGTGAACACTCACTATAAAGATTTTCCACTCTCAGAGCCCGATCTTTTTGAAACTCCTATAGCAAGTAGCACGTCTTATGTAATACCAAACTGCAAATTTTCAGGATCAACCTTCAAAGTCTGGTTCCTGAGATATGGCCAAAAACGTTCGGAGTGGTCCCTATTGCGTCATATTGGCATATAAAGGAAAATTTGTTTTGGAATGCGTTCTTCGCACATATAAATAGGTCTCATCAAAATAATAAGATTTGCTTTTTGGAGCACATTAAAATTCGCACAAATAACGAAGATATGTTAAATATAAAATTTTAAATTATGGCTAGGAATCCATTCAAAACTCATATGACGAAATGTTGGATATCTTCGTTATATGTGCGAATTTTAATGTGCTCTAAAAAACAAATCTTATTATTTTGATGAGATCTATTCATACCTGGGAAGAACGCATTCCAAAACAAATTTTCCTCTATATGCCAATATGACGCAATAAGGACCACTCCGAACGTTTTTGGCCATATCTCAGGTATAAACAAAATGGTTAGTTTAATGTAACGGAATCTGACTACTTGATGTTTATGATAAAGTGAGATGAGTAGAGAACTGTTTACTACTATTGGAAGTATCCAACTGCCTGCAAAGGCACCTTTTTCCTCTGGTTTTATTGATTGACTAATATCCTTGAATCATACCTTTTCATTCTTACAAATATACTTAATTAACTTAACTAAATGAAGTCACTAGGCTGACACTCTTATCTCCCTTAAAAACTAAAAATTTAGATAAATTTTTTTTAATGCCTGGAACAATTAGAGATTGATAAGAATCAAATGAATGATCTATAATTTGAGAATTATTACAACTTTCTAAAACTATACCTGGACAAAATGGAATACATAAAATCGAATTTTTAAACAAAATATAAAAGTATTAAAACATAGTACCGAATTAATTAAATTTAATTAGTTGTTGATTTGGGTGGATGAAGATTACCAAAACATTTACTGAATTTTCTTGTAACCGTATTTACCTAATTGAATTCAATGATTATTATAACTACAAATGAAATTAATTGTTTTTGACGAGTATAAGTTTCGCTTGTTTAGTTTAAAATCTAAATAGGGAAAAAAGACATTTTAAATTTGTAAGACATTAATTGTTTTTACATGAAGCATCGCTTTTACTTATTTGAATTACTATTGCAATTATTAAAAGATTGACATTAATATTTACCGATTTGTTTTACCAAAATTAATACCGAATTATAAAGGAAATCATGACAAAATATGTACTTAACATGATTTTAGATTTGATTAATTTTTCATTATTTAACGACGTATCATAATGACCTGAAATCGAACGTCTGTGAAGTTGGAGGTACCTGTGTGTTTTTGAACGGCAAATTTTTAAAATCATTTGGGCAGCTAGATATTCATACGATATAATCTACTCCTCAAGTGCTCTCGAATGACCCCACACATGACCTCCAGATCTAGGGGGATCATGCCGAAAATTGAGGTCAAAGTTACCGTCTAAAAGGACTGAAAACACTAGTTTCTTGTTTATAACTACTACAATTATTATAAAGGCAGAACCAAACCTATACGTGTTGTACAACTAATCAGGCTGAACAATTTGAGACATCAACCACTATCAATTTCTGGGGGGATCAGTTTCAAAATTGGATTCAAAGACTTGGACTGGTCAAAATACATAGAGAAGTTGGTCTAAGTCACAGAACTTCTTTATTTTCTATTAGGGCAAAACGAAACTTATACATGTTGTACAACTAATCGAGGTAAACATTTTGAGATACAAACCACTACCAATTTCTGGGGGGATCAGTTTCAAAATTGGATTAAAAAACTTGGACTGGTCAAAATACATAGAGAAGTTGGTCTAAGTCCCAGAACTTTTTTATTTTCTGTAAGGGCAGAACCAAACTTATACATATTGTACAACTCATCGAGATAAACATTTTGAAATACAAACCACTACCAATTTCTGGGGTGATCAGTTCCAAACTTGGATTCAAAAACTTGGACTGGTCAAAATAAATAGAGAAGTTAGTCTAAACCACATATCTACTTTCTTAATTGTTTTGTCACATCCAAACTTGTGGAGCTTATACAACAAATCAAGCTGAAGACTTTGAGGCATTCTTTGCCATATGATTCTTGGGGAATCATAAAAAAATTGGATGGAAAACGGATTCACTTTTTTATATGACATAAGTTAAATCTATAAGCTTTAAATTCAAAACGTTCTACTTTAGTATACTATAATAACAGTGTAAATATTAGTCGACTCTACTTAAATTAGTAATACAATTACTTTTTATGGTTCTAAATAAATTAAATTTACGTTTAACCAACAGCATCTTTCTGTCTTGTTTCAATCTTTTGCTATAAGTTTGAAGAACTGCAAAAGCAGTCATTTAGTTTTTTGTTAGACTACTCACTAGTAGGACTCAGCGTAGTATGGGTATGAAACAGGCTGTCCTTAACTGTACCTCCTAATTAGGCCGCAATTAAAGTAAAAGTAGCTGTTTATATCAATTAGTAGCTTCATTAGAACCGTGTTACATATTTTTAGGAGTTATTAAAATAACATCCTTAGTGCAAAATATAAATCATCTGTTTTTGGTATAATTATATATAATTATTGGTTGCGAAATTGCTATGTAAAATTTAACATTTAATTTTCTAACTGGATGTATTAATGAGCCTAATCCCTAGGTTTTGTTTTGTTGCATGGTAAACAGCCCAATTGTGGCTGACTTTGTTACTTTCACTGGAAAAAATAAAAATTGAATTGAATTGAATTGGTAACATCGATTAGGACTGCGCCGGCAATAATTCGCATCTTCGTCACCTGGGGCTTATCTTGTGCTGCCGCACTATCTCGGAAACGGACGAATTTGGCGACAGACAGTGCAATTTATTTACAACAATTTTTAGGGAAAATTATTCTTTTCCAACCCTGACAATTATTAAGACTTTAACATGAACCAGGCTAAGTTGCAGCAACACAAAAAATGTTTAAAACGGTTTTGCAATGTATCTGTTGAATTCTACGTAACAAAATCTGTTAAATCAGTTCTGATTCAACAGTTTTTCATTTGCATACAGCATAAAAGGTGGGTCTGCCAATACAACACATTACAAACGTGCAGTGTGTAAAATACCTGACACATACCCAAAACTATATGTTCCAACACAAACCAAATCTCGTGTATGTGTAGTGTTTTGTGTCCTGTACCACACGTAACATAAAACTCTAGAAATGTGTCTAAGCCAACGCTACTACACAGGCTGTAGTTCTTCTTTTAGTATCATTCTTATTTATGAAGTTTTTGAAAATTTGTATTACTAACGTATTTGAAATGGTCAAGAAAATTTTGGTATGACAAAAAATTACGCGTAAATCATCCTCTTTTTTATTTTGCATAGCTCAAGAATTCCAAGTTCATGGGATGTTGTTACATTTGCTTGTGATTGGCTAAGCATGTTTTTATTATTTTGTATTCTATGAGTATTTTTGGGCAAAGAATATCTCCTTGGTTTGAGACTTTTGTGAATTTCATTTAAGAAACCTTGGCTAATTTAGGTTTTGAATAAATTTAAGATGGAAAAGTTGCCAACATCAAAGTGTGTAATTTAGCAAGATTAGGATTTAATAATCTGTAGATTGTGTAAAACCGAAAATGTATGAACGGTAGACTTTCAGGGTTTTAGCCAGATTTGTGAATTGCAGACGGATAAAGAATGTGAATGAATTAGAGATAGGGAGGCAACTAGTTTGTCTTTAAATAAGATTTTTGGGTGTCTGAATGCCATTTCCCAATCGTATGCCTAGCAGAAAGGTTAGCTAGGGGAGTGCGCTCACAACTAAGTAAAGTTTTGCGTTTTGTGGCGTAAATTTGAAACATTTTTGTAAGCCCTTCCGGCGTAAATTCTCCGATTTAAAATCCCTTTGCATTGGTGATAGTTTTTGTACCAGACGGACCAGACAAGTTTTACAATGAATCGTTATTTGGTCTTTTTAACAAAAACAACGACATTTTATAATCATCAAGCGCTCCCATCAACTCAGACCTACACGAGCACACAGTTCGCATTGATTTTTGTTATAGGCTCGTGCATATGTCTGTAATAGTATACAAACTTTCAAAAAATCATTCAAAGATGATAAAGAAGACAAAACGTATTTAAGCTGATTCCCTTGTATAAAATCCTGTGTAAAATCTTGTATAAAGATTATTGATCTTATCGATACAGATATATATATACCGACAAATCTTAATCAAAGCCCCTGAAAATGTTATAGTATATTTGAAACTATCCAATATTTATATCGTTTTTGGCATAAGTTATATACATGAAGCCATTAAACAAAATGTTACGTGGTTCAGTTTTATTATTGAATTTTGCAAAAAATAAAATATAATTGCCGTTCGCATTTGGATCAGTTTGAACTATTTCAATCTAACATGTTTGTTGAAAAATATAGCTTTCCCTTAAAGAAATGATGCAAAATAAATGGCCAATGGTCCTGTAACGCCAAGTGGGCTCGTTTTTTCAGGTCTGCCGGCAGTGCAGGATAAGCCATGGATGATAAGAAGATGAAAGTAGCACAATGATTAATTAAATGCGAAGTTACAACTCGAATAGTGGGTTTGAAACTCTAAACTGTGACTTTTATTCCGGTAAGTTTAATCAATAATTAACTTTATTAACAACACCAACTACGGAGACTACACCTTTTCTAGTTTTACAAGCCTCATCGTAAAATCAAATACTTTCACCATAGAAGCCTGTTGGTGAGTATTGAGCAAGGAGCGCAAATGCTTACTTGCCAGCCTAACAAGAAATTGCCTGTATTTTAAATACAGAGCGCATGCCTTGAGCATAGGCCAAAAATGAGGAACCAAAAGCACTGTTTGCCTCCAACACCGGTCAACTGCGTTGTCAGATGTTTATAAGCTGTCGTGTAAAACACGATCTCAAATTCATGGAAACTCAAAATTCCTCTGAACAAAATATTAACTTTCAGTCCAAAAACAGCCGAGCTTGTACAAACCACTAAAAACATTCAAATGTTTTCAGACAATCATTCATCTTCATTTCAAAAAAATGAGCTACGCTAATTTAAAACAAATACAGCCAACGGTATTCCCACATACATACAAAAAGCTAAAACAAAATAGGTAAATTAAGTTCTCTGCACTTAGCTAGGTTTAGGGTAGGTTGCATTTGGTTCTAATTTGGTTCAGTTTAGGGTGTAAAAACCTATCCTGTGTGCGGTTTTGTAGTTTTTGCAATGCTTCAAAGTTATCGCAAAAAATTGAAACAAGATAGCAAGAAGCTGTTGGTTAAAATTAAATTTAATTTGTTTAGAACTACAAAACGGAATTGTATTACTAAATATTATTTGCAGCACAAAGTAGAACGTTTTGAACATAAACCTTATAGACTTAACTTATGTCATATAAAAATATGACACCGCTTTCCATCCAATTTTAAATATGATCCCCCACGAATCATACTGCAAAGGATGCCTCAGGGTATTCAGCTAGATTTGTTGTATAAACTCTGCAAGTTTGGATGTGACAAAACAATTCAAAAAGCATATATGGGGTTTAGGACAACTTCTCCAAGCAGGTGGAGTTGCACAACATTTTGAAACTGATCCCCCCAGAATTTGGTAGTAATTTGTATTTCAAATTGTTCAGCTTGGGTAGTTGTAAAACTTGTGTATGTTTGGTTCTGCTCTGACAGAAAATAAAAAAGTTCTGGGATTTAGACCAACTTCTCTATGTATTTTGACCAGTCCAAGTTTTTGAATCCAAGTTTGGAACTGATCCCCCCAGAAATTGGTAGTGAGTTTGTATCTCAAAATGTTTATCTCGATTAGTCGTAAAACATGTATAAGTTTGGTTCTGCCTTAACAGAAAATAAAAAAGTTCTGGGACATAGACCAACTTCTCTATGTATTTTGACCAGTCCAAGTTTTTGAATCCAAGTTTGGAACTGATCCCCCCAGAAATTGGTAGTGGTTAGTACCTTAAAATGTTTAGCTTGATTGGTTGTACAACATGTATAAGTTTGGTTCTGCCGCAACAGAAAATAAAAAAGTTCTGGGACTTAGGCCAACTTCTCTATGTATTTTGACCAGTCCAAGTTTTTGAATCCAAGTTTGGAACTGATCCCCCCAAAAATTGGTAGTGGTTTGTATCTCAAAATGTTTATCACGATTAGTTGTACAACATGTATAAGTTTGGTTCTGCCCTAACAGAAAATAAAAAAGTTCTGGGACTTAGACCAACTTTTCAATGTATTTTGACCAGTCCAAGTTTTTGAATCCAAGTTTGGAACTGATCCCCCCAGAAATTGATAGTGGTATGTATCTCAAAATGTTCAGCTTGATTAGTTGTACAAAACGTATAAGGTTGGTTCTGCACTAACAATTATTGTAGGAGTTATGAACAAGAAACTAGTGTTTTCAATGTTTTTAGACGGTAACTTTGACCTCGATTTTCGACATGATCCCCCTATATCTGGAGATCAAGTGGGGGGTCATTCGAAAGCTCTTGAGGAGTAGATTATGTCCTATGAATGTTTAGCTGCCCTAATGATGTTAAAAATTTGCCGTTCAAAAACACACAGGTACCTCCAACTTCACAGACGTGAAATCGATTGACTTATGTTTAAGTAATACTTAATTAGAATACAAATGATTGGAATATGATTTGATATACAATTGTTGATAATTTCACAATTACAAATAATTTTTAAGAAACATATTGAATTACAAATTGGAATTAGTATTTGATATTATTAACCTAGTTTACAATTACCTGTTGAATGCTGA
Organism: Lepidocyrtus fimetarius; assembly: GCA_036507315.1. NCBI lineage: Eukaryota > Metazoa > Arthropoda > Collembola > Entomobryomorpha > Entomobryidae > Lepidocyrtus > Lepidocyrtus fimetarius. The sequence goes on from JAANSO010000373.1 coordinate 28,676, forward strand.
TTACAGAATTTTGGTAGACATGAAAGTCATAGAAAAGTTCAATATTTAAATTGCCAAAGTATATTGGATTGAATCTATGAAGCACGTTCGTACGATACAAAATTCATAATATTTTGATTTTTAATTGTTTTTGTTTAAAACTACTACTATGTTCTAAAAAAATCATTTGGCAAAGGAATGCACCTCCACAAATCCCTTCATGTCACTTTTCCAGTGCTGGACCTGTGCAGGCTTTGGACATTTGCATAAAAATTGTGCCACTAGAAAGCGATTCTTAGATTCACAGGCACTACATAATTGAAAACAATTGTAGGTCCGGACCATTCTTTTCATAAGGGTTTAATTTACAAAATTCAGTTTTAGAAGTCAACTTTAATTCAAAAGGTCAGCGTTCTAAATTTTGTCCAGTTTCATTTCAGTTAGAATCAATTAGAATTGGAAATATATTTTATTCAAGGAGGTAATTGTAGAAACTATTTCATCATTCAAAAGTTAAATCTAAAGTCCAAATTACGAAGGGGATCACAGTTAAAGCAAGGTTACGGTTTAGGCATGTCTCAAGGTCGACAATAAAGTTCAGCAAGGTGAAAGTAGCGTTAGGCTTCTTTAGTATCTAAGTTTCCAGCCTACAAAATTAATAAAATAAAGTTAAACTCTTCTAAATATAGTTATGATAGTTTTAAAAGAAAAAGCTGTTGAGTAAAAGAAATAGCAATGTAAGTTTTTAAAAGTAATTATAGATATTTGAAGTAAAAGTAGTAATTCTAGTTTGTTTTTGGGTAATTGTCGTAGATTTACTTTGATTTTGACAGAGTTTACATAGTCGAGCAATTAAAAAGCAAAATCAGGTAGCCATAATTTTCGTTAAAAAGTTCCACTCCGTTTTTTTTTCATTTCAAATTCAAGTACATTTCATGTAGTCGTTCAATTAGGTTAATAGGGTTTTAATCATTTAGAAGATTAGTTTAGAAGTTTTCAATTCAAAAGTTATGTCATTAGCATAGTAGAAAGTTCAAGTTCAATAGTTTTAGTAGGTTTCAATCTTCGTTTGAGTTTTATTGAAATTCGTAAAATAATGTCGAGTTTCTCTCATGACAATTTCAAGCCAGGTTAGGTAATTAGTCTCATAGAAATTTCAATTCAAGTTGTTTTTGTAGTTTTCCAAAGTAAAAGTTCCATTTGTGTTTTTTTCGTTAATATTAGATTGGTTATTTCAATTTCTTTTCAATTGGGTTTCCATTAGCAAATTAAAAATGGGGAGGGCACTAATACCGAGATTGCCAAGGAAGGAAGGATGACCTTGCTATTGCGAACAGTAATGCCTTTGTGAACAGATTCGAGTTAGAAATGGTTGCTTATTGAAGAGGAAGACAAATATGGGGCGTCAGGAGACACAGAACGCTAGTTTAGCGGAGAAAAGGCCAAGCCAAATTCGACCTTCCCCTTAGTCAAACTTTATTCAAAACTGTTGTCATGAAATTTTAATCGGACCCACTACTCAAAATGTTTCCATTCCTTATCATTTCCTGGAAATCATGTCCATGGCATCCCAGGCAAAACCTTCCAGAACCAATAGGGATCATTTCCACATTAGCGATCTACAATTCAGTTCTTAACAATATTAGCATCTATAAAAAGGGAAAAATCAATTGGCATTGTACACTTTCCTACTCAAATTATATCACAAATCGAAATATTTACAATCATTGATTCGTTCATCATCAGCCTTCTAGAGAGAGAGAGAGCGAGCGCAGAGCAACAGCGAGGGGAACAAAACAACCTCAGCAGCAGAGAGTGCGAGCAACCCAAAATGCAAGAAAGGTGAGCGCAACTTAGTGGCAGCAAGTACAAGGCGAGCGTGAGTGTGAAAGGATGTTGGTGAGGAAGAGTTGCAGTAACGATCTTTTCATTAAGTATCATGCGTATTCTATTGCAACAGCAGAAGCAGGTTCAGGGTTTATTGGGGCACCAATACCAAACAGCAAAATCAAGTAAAATCGAAAGTCACGGGCAGTGCCAAGGGATATTGCAATTAACCGATTGAAAGTCAGGGGATTTCAAAAGTAACGTTGGGGCAGTGAACGAAGAGGAACAGTAAGCCTGAACGAGCGTAAGCGAGTTCATTGTCAAGTTCATCATCATCATCATCATCAGCGCAAAGCACCACTATAACGCTATCTGTTCATATGCGCAGCAAGTAAGCAAAGCAAGACCAAAGAAGAGCAACAGCTACAATGGGCTTAAAAGGGTTTAATGGGGATTAGAATAGTTGCAAAGATTATTATGATTATTGTGATTCTATATAAAGGAAAGAATGATTAAAATACAATTGAGTTTGCAGTGAGACGCTCCTCCAACAACATGTCTTTCTTACACTTATTTAAGTTATCCTTCATAAGCCTGCAGAAGTACTTAAGCATGAAGCATTGAAGTCAGATCGACCTTCCATTGGGACTGAGCATAAAGAATCATGGTTCTTCCATCATGATTTAACTAATGACATAATAAAATAGAATTACAATTATTATCATACATTCAAAGAGACATTCTAAGTACTTAATTTTACTTGTAGGAGTGGTACTCCTAATCATCATCATTTATCTTCTTTATCGTAAAATGTGATCACTCAGTTTTGGAAATATTATAACTGGACTCATAGGATTCCTAATGCCATTATCCGCTGTAATAGGAACCCCAGTCGACGCTTTTACTTACACAATCGAATCAATTGGGATTGTTTGCTTAGTCATCATTGCAGCGTGTGTAATTATGATGACTATTACATTTTTTCGCCCTACTGTGTTCTCACAACTACGCCAGTATCAACATGGGGATCGAATTATCATGAAACAGGCTAAACATTCACAATTAAGGAAAATGAGAAAGAGAGCTGCGTGAAACCCAAGTAAACTACCTACGCGAACTTTTGCAACGTCAACTAATCAAAGAATCTGAAGAGGGAGGATCTGAAGGAAATCAGCCTAATCCGAGCGATCAAGAGCTTGACCCTCTGTTTATGCACAATTTAGAGAATTGTAAATAGATGTACAGGAAACCATTTCTGTTTCAGAGTCGTTTCATCGTCCGAACAAGAACAACCATTTTAATTACAATTTGTTAAAGAATTCGTCATCATTTTTCAAGTAAAAATTGCAGGTTTTAGGTTACAGCGTTTTCAAATGGACAGGACGGAAACCCAGGTGAAGAAGTTGTTGAGAGAAATTAACTATCTTGTTTTAGTGAATTTAATCGTTTTGTTAGTTGCAAGCTTCGTTGTGACTTATACCAGTTGGAATCAAATTAGAGAGGGTGTTCGTCATTTGTTATTACAGAGGAAGTCATTTAGGCTCTTTAGTCGCACTATCGACCGAGAAGTTCAAACCAAAGTGCAAAAGTGAATTTTCAGATTTTAGGGGACCTCAGGACACCCCACTAGGCACACCCCTACCAGCTTATGAAGACAGCCACGTCCAAACAGTCCGACTGTTTGCACCTTGCGTGGACTATTTTAGGGTTCCAGGAACACCCAGAGTTTTCCATACCCCAAATCGACGTGCTTTTAAAAATTGACCAAGCCAGAGAGTTTGACAAAGAGAACTGTTTTATCAATTTTGCAAAAGATATTCGATTCACTATTCCTAGTTTAGAACTGCCCCAAGGAGCCCAAAGGGGCCAGAGTACAAAGAAATCCTCAACGAAAGTGAGGTCAGCTCAGTTAGGAGCCCTAAGAGTGGCCAGAATACAAAGAAACCCTCAATGAGAAAGAGGTCAGATCAGTTTTGTGCCCAAAAAATGGCCAGACTATGAAGATATCCTCAATAAAAATGAGGTCAGTTCAGTTAAGTGCCCAAGGAATGGCCAGACTATGAAAAAATCCTCAATGTAATTGAGGTCAGGTCAGTTCAGAGCCTAACCAGTGGCTAGAATACAACCAAATCCTCTAACAAAATGAGGTCAGTTAAAGAAAAAAGAAAGGGACGCCTTTCAGAAAGGGACGCCTTTCCAGTAAAGAATTAGCAATGGTTAAAACAGTTAGAGCCATTCTGAATAAAAGCATTAATGAAGTTCAACTTCACAGAGTAAATCGCAAAAAATATTTGCGATTCAGATGCAAAGATTTGCCAGTCTTTAAATATCCGACAATTTTGTCCGGACAGTACATAATAGTTAGAAAAATGATTCGCGATTATCATCGCCAGAATGCCCTCGGTGGAACAGATAATATGAAAGCCCACATTCGGACAGATAATATGAAAGCCCACATTGTGAAAGATAATATGAATGCCCTCATTGGGACAGATAATATGAATACCCTCGGTGGGACAGAGGTATAAATGCCCACAAAGGGACAGGAAGTATAAATGCCCACACAGGGACAAGTAGTATGAATGCCCATGTTGGAACAGGTATTATGCTTTCAATTTTACGACAGAACTTTTGAGTTCTTCAATGTAGAAGAACAGAACAGAAAATAATTCATGAATGTTTTGATGTTAAAGATTCGCTGCAAAAGCGACAGTTACAGAAGCAGCAAGTTTGCCAGTAAATAGAGTAAAAGATGCTTCACCCTTTGAGGTGACAGGAGTTGATTTTGCCAGACCATTGTACCTAAAAAATGAACAGAAAGTGTGAATAGCAATATTCACATACGCAATATTTTGCGCAGTGCATCTCAGAGTTGTTGACTTGCTCAGTACAGAAGTGTCTATTAAAGGTTTACAAGAAATTGTCAGATTACATCACAGAAATGCTGTGATGTACAGCCACAACGGAACAAATTTCCGTGGTACAGTTAATTCGTTTAGTTTTTGATTTTAAGAAATCCAGAAGGAGAAAGATTTACAACCAATTGAGTGGATATTTAATCCCAGTACAGCTTCCAGGTGGGGAGGAATCTTTGAAAACTTCATCCGCTCAGCAAATGATCTAATCCGCAGAACCATGGGGACTGCCAGAGTAAATAAAAGAGATTTAGAAGCCGTTATTTGGACAGTTGAGAAAGCACCGACAACAGGAAGCGAGTGGAGTGGCCACTTTTCAGAATTTTGGAATTATTTCCCAGTAAAGCTGATGGAGTTACCAGAGTAGCTTGAATCAAAGCAGAAAAAGAAATGCTGACATGAATTGTCCAGACTTCATCCTTCAAAGCTCATGCAGAGGATACAGAAGTAAAGAAGATCAAGAAAGTTATCGCAAGATCAGGAACAGTAGATAAACCCTGCAAAGGTTTCAGTAATTAATTAAATTTTGCGTCCAAATGGGGCTTTCCATCTGATGGCTGCAGGAGGTTTTTTCCTATTTTCCTAGTGAGGTTTTTTCCCTCTCTCAGCACGCACAGAATTGTTATCATTTTAGTTTAAAATCAGTAATTGTTGGTTAATTAACTCCGTTAATTAAGGTGGGAGTGTGCAGAAATTATATTAAGAATTTATGCAAATGAACATTAGTTCATTCGCCAGATTTTCGTTTAAAGGGGCTTGAGAAATGGCTCGAGCCGAAGAGTTGCATTCATGTAATGTATAAGTAAATACGTTCGATTTCGTTTTTGTGAAGCTTGATTACGTAAGGGGCTCAAAGGCCAATCCTGCTTATGTTGAAAGCCAGAGACTTGAAGGGAGAACGAGTTCAGTCTCGTCAGAGAGAAGCCAGAGGAAGAAGAGAGACTCGAGAGCAGCAGAATTTTTGTCCTAACGAGACCAGAATAAAAATTAAATTTAAGCAGTGGTTTTCTATTAAATTTTATAATTAAAAACAGATAAATTTGAAATAAACAGTCAGTTTCAGTTAGTCACCAGTACTAAAAAATAGATAAACCATTTGTAGTTGAGTTTAATTCATTTTAGTTGTACTTCTCGATTAATTTAATTGTTATCTTTCAAGTCATCATCTCCATCATTGCACAAACGAAACAGGAGAGGCTTTTCAGTGGTTAACTGTCTAGTTTTCTCAACAGGAACTTTAAGGATAAGTACAAGGAAAGGGGAAATGTGGGTTTTGAAGAATGGGGGGTTGTGGATAAATACAGGGTGGAGGAAGCGGTGGCTGTGGGGGTGAGGGTTTGAAAACCAGGACCCACAGTACCTACAAATATGACCAAAGGATACGATGACATGGACTGCAACATTATTTTTTGGAATGTGGAAGGAGAAAATCGACTTTGTAATTTACCTAAAAAGATTTAGATTTAATTTTAAATAATGATATAATTTGCTTGTATGAAACATGGTGTTGTAATTATAGCTCAAATTATTTTAATAGTTTTAAAGGGATTCATAGTTTTGCAACAAGAAAATCAAGTAAAGGAAGGAGCAAAGGAGGATTAGCAATTTACTATAATATTAAAATTAGGGAGGTTCAGAGTTTAGCGTTAACGGAGAACTACATTATTGTCAAATGTCTAGTTGGGAATAAATCCATCATTATAGCATATGTTTACTTACAACCTTATAAGGAATCTTGTACAGGAACTAGAAGGTACACTATTGTATTTAAAAAGCTGTTTTAAACACAGCATATTCATAGTTGGAGGAGACTTTAACGGTAGAGTAGGGGAATTAGTTATTTCACATTTAGACTGCAACTCTTATCAAAGTGCCATTCCAATTGATAGATCTTCCTTAGATAAAATAGTAAATGCAAGAGACAGGTTGGTAGAGGAATTAGCAAGGGATTTAAACATTACTTAATGGGAGACTTCCTGGTGATTATCCAGGTAACTTTACGTTCGTGAATAAGAATGGGCAAAGTACAATAGATCTAGTTTTAATTAATGAGACAGATATAAAATATTGCAGTTCTTTCAAAATCCTCGATCTCCCATATAGTTGTCATTTCCCTGTTTCTCTTCATTTAGGAACAGTAAAATATTCACAAGAAAGAAAATCCATTAAACTTATTTGGAATGACGACCAAGTGAAAAAATATCAAAATGCTCTTTCGTTTAAAATGCAAAATGTTACACGGTATGATTATCAGTTTGACCTTTGCACGTTTATCAATGAGGCTGCATTTTGTGCTGGTATGATTAAGAATATTTCTTCCAATAGTAATTTAAACAAACTTTGGTTTGACTATGATTGTCGTGTTCAAAAACATTTGTTTATATCTACTTTAAAAACTTCAAAGCGAACTGACTTTAGGGAAGGCAAAGAGAGCTTTTTAGAAGCAAGGAAAACTTATTTTAGTTTAATTAAACGTAAGAAAAGAATGTAATTTAAAAAAATTACAGAAAAACATACGCAATTCACGTGATGGTAAACAATTCTGGTCAGCAGTAAAAAAATTCGACAAAAGCCAAGTCAACCTGTATGCGTAAGTAACGAGCAATGGAAAGATTTTTATGTCAATATTCTCCCAAATAGGTCATTTAATGTAAAAAGCTATGAAGGTAACGAGAATATGGATCTTGAATGTGATTTTACGTTGGATGAGCTTGAACAAGCATTAAAAAGGTTGCCCTCCAAGAAGGCACCCGGTCCTGATGGAATTCATAATGAGTGTTTGAAATATATTACGACTAACAACATAAAACAATTATTAAATTGGTTTAACTACATTTATACAAACGAATCACCACCCTCCTCCTGGTCTGAATCTGTTACAACAATGCTCTATAAAAAAGGGGTTGTCAATAACCCAAGCAACTACCGTCCAATTGGGCTACTTAATACTACTTATAAACTGTTTGCGCAACTACTGAATAAACGAATACAAAAGTGGGCTGATGGTAAAAATATTATCCCGGAAGCGCAAGGGAGGTTCAGAAGTAAACGGGGTTGTGAACATCAAATTTTCTGCCTTATGACAGCTATTCAATTAAAATTGAAAAAAAGGCTGGAAAACTATACACGTCGTTCATTGACTTTTCGAGAGCTTTCCCATCAATTTGTCATGACAAGCTATGGGTCAGACTTTTTGAAATTGGATCTTCTAGTAAATTTTTAATAAATTGAGGTACTGAGCAAATTTTATGACATTTTTACTATTACTGAAACTTGGAATTCAACAAACAAAAGTTTTAATTTAAATCAATCAACTTTAATCCTAATCCGTAACAACATGCAGTCATTCCGTTACAATAATTTTCTTCATAACAATGCAAGTGAATACGAGCTTACTGTTGTTATTAATAGGCCTAAGTACTTACCCCGAGATATTTCAGTAATTGTAATTATGTGTATTTATCTTCCTTCGGCTTGTTCTAAAGCCGTTCAAAGTAAACTGTACAGTTCACTACTGAGTGCCTATGAAAATATAAAAATTAAGTACAAGTCACCACATTTTTTAATCTGTGGGAATTTTAACAAGTGGAGTTATGGCCATTCATTCTCCTCAACAACAGGATTAACACAGTTAGTTCCTTTTAGCACTTTTGTAAACTCAAAAACCGGTTATGAGGCAAAACTTGATCTTATTTGTAGCGATCTGAGTGAATTTTATGATGTACCTAAAAAGGTATCTCCTTTGAAATTGGGCATTCAATACCATGTTGGAACTGAATTTTGTCCTAAAATGTACTTACGCAAAAGAGAAAAAACTAAAATCATTCAATACAGAAATTACTGTGCCGCAAATCTACAAGATTTTGATTTTCTCCAAAGTACAACAAACTGGTCTCCCTTTTATGATTCGAGTAACATAGATTTTAAGGTGCAATTTATGGACGTAGTTTTAAAAAATGCTTTTGAAACGGCTTTTCCCCTTCAAAAGAAAAGAATTCTTATAAAGGAAGAAGGATGGATTACCGAAGAAATTATTAAGTGTTGCAAGGAAAGAAATAAACAACGATTGTCAAACCAAGTAATTAAACAAAGCAGCAAACTCAAAAAACTGATAAAAATAGCAAAACGAAAATTTTTATTTTTGTGTACAGTTAAAAATTCAAAATGACAAAACTAGTTTTTATAAACAAGTCTCTGAAATATGTTTTCTAAAGCAACAGGATTCCGTTATTGAAAAAATATCGTTAGCTAATAACATCGTTGACCACAAGAAAACCCTAAAATTGATTAATATGCATTTTTCAAAAATTGCAAACTCCTATCCGCCAATCAGAGAAACGCCACCTTTTCAATATAATGAGGAGACTCTTTTTGTT